>VMBQ01012215.1:23561-35134 GCA_007657795.1 Dreissena rostriformis | reverse complement strand
TCTATCCAATTGGTCGTATCTACCAATGTGTATTCTCAAGTTGTGGGAACATATACGTTATTTCGTAAATACAAATGATAGTGGAGTTTTAACTTTGTATAAAGCACTTAACCTGTCACATGGATTAACTGCCTCGAAACGTTCAATGGAAAGAATTAGTTTAAACTGGGTTAAAGGCATTTCGCACCACCGCAAGGAAACGTAGGACGAATGTGTGTTTTGTTATCTTGCTTAACTCTTACTTTTAGCCCAGAATTCATCACAAAACACACACGTTCAGTTAAGCATTAATCGCATATCATTGGAATTGGAATTAAACAGAAATACAAATTACTAATTACAATTTACTTATTGAGATAGTAGAATGGCCAGATAATTTCCTTCACAATTTTACCCAATGTGATGTTTGCCAAAAATGTCACAATAGTTTCGCTTCCAATCTTCGATTTGGTCACTATTGTTTTTGTAAATGGAATCTGTGACACTCAACCAAAGGTCCATTTAAAGATATAATTCAAAGCGTGGTTAAATTATACCCTAAATTGTGACATACGGACGCAATTTTTATAGCACAGAATGATTTTGTTCAATGACATAAGTAAATTGAACTATTCGTACTTGTTTCTCTCTCCTAAGTACATTGTTAAAACTCATTCAAATGTTAATTTCTTTGTAAGTTTTTTTGGTCTGGATTTTTTTATATATTATGGTAGTTATGTCGTTGTATCATATGTTTTATATATTGTAAAGGNCAAAGTATAGTAAATTCAATTGATGTTTTACACTTAACTAGATCTAAATCACATATTTAACGTTATTTTTCTTCTTTTTCGTACACAACATTTCCCACTCATCACAGACAATCGCTAAATGTTTTAACTTTTTCAAGTCGAAATTTGTGTTTCTTATGTATCCCTTTTTTGCACATTGATTCTCTTTTCGCTGCATTTTTTGTCAACAAAGATGGATGCGCCAACGCCAAAACGAGCGGAAATGCTGAAGACTTTAACAAGCTTTTCACTAAAATCGTGTAGATCAATTTATTTCCAAAATTAGGGATGTCTAGTATATTTATTTCTATGTTTAGAATATTTCTTACAGAAATTCCTTTAAGCAAACAGCGCAGACCCTGATTGAAAGCCGCATCATGCGGCATCTCATCTGGGTCAACGCTGTTTGCCAAGGCCTTTTTTTCTGGACGCTAGGCATAAATGGGTTAAACTACGCGAGATGAAATGTTCCGTGTTGTTTTCAATGCACATGGGTTTAAATTATGATTACAAGTTGCTGAAGAAAGTGTTGTAATTGTCTAAATCTTATATTAGCCTCTTTGATAAACACCTCAACCGCTAATGTTTGATGGGTTGTTTAACAATAACTTTACTTTATTTATTTAAATCGACGCCATTTTATGTTACAAAAACGACTAATATCTACCGATTTATCAAGTTCTGTCAATTCATATAAAGATATCCAGACTTTAGGAGTTCACGTTAAGTTTAGGAGATGTATTTAAATTTACAAAAAAAGTTTATAAAAAACGTCACCATGTTTGGTTGTCTTTATCAGTTGCTCACCACAATTGATAACCGCACCTCCGGGTTAACCAAACGTTCTTTGGTGGATTCAAGATAAGCCGCTTATAAAGTGGCTACAGGTTACATTTAGAGCGAATTTATTTAACGTCATGTTATCCAACTTTGTTTATACAGTTTAATCTATAAAAACGCATGTTGTTAAATTAAAGTAGATTTATTTATTTGCATCAATTCAACCCGACATATTGTTTGGATAGAGCTTTCAAAACAGCTTTTAGTATAAACCATCATATAATTCATCTTCAAATTGTTATACGGATAGGTCGACATTTGCTGGCCGCCTAAAATAAGGAACAATTAAAAGACCAACTATACAATAAAATGATTTCTGTTTAATTGTTTAAAACCATCTGTACAATTGAATACAGTAGTTAACAAACTGTTATTATATCGAAATATATGTATAATGTTTTTCGAGTCTATGTACAATCAAAAGTAACGGCTGGATTAATGGACGGAGCCATAATATGTCGCTTTCAATTTGTTAACCCAATTTATGCCTAGCGTCTTGAAAAAAAAGGCCTTGGCAAACAGCGTAGACCCAGATGAGACGCCGCATGATGCGGCGTCTAATATGGGTCTGCGCTGTTAAAGGAATTTCTGTAAGAAATATTCTAACTATAGAAATAAATATACTAGACATCCCTATTTTGGAAATAAATTGATCCAGTTTAGAAGGATGGGAGAGTCAACTAGGCATAAATGGGTTAAAATAACGTTTCTGCGTTGTCATCAGATAACTTCGACGTAATAAATGAATATTCCAGATAAGTCTCTCTTCACTTTTCTTGTTTTATGTTGGATATAAGCCGTATTTCTTTAAAAAGTATAACACGAAACTGATAAAAGACAGCCTGCTTTTCAATTATTGTCGTTTCCTAATATGTGATTGTTGTTTTCATTGATTTATTTAGTTTGAATAAAATACAATATTTTTTAACGAACAATTATTTGAATGTAATTATATCAATACAAATTCGATGTTTTCCTGTAATACGGGGTACGAATACATAGTTATTGGTCTCATCATCACATCATCCAGAAACTTGTTGATTGAATACAAAATAACTAATTATCACCTACGCTTCTCTCAGAGACTTTCATTGTGACATATTTGGAATGATACTGTCGCAAAATTAAAGTGGCATTCCCAAAAGTTCTTTTTCCCCCAAAAAATTGAAGTGGAAAACAAGATTTGTTATTTATCATGTTATCGTGTTTAACTTGGATAAGAAAGTAAATATTTGAACATTTCGTAGTAGTAATTTCCATAAAGCTTTCGTACATTTTTTTTTTTATTTTTTTTTATCCCTTTAATGTCTATAGATAACAGTCCACATTGGCGCTAGAAAATACGATTGTTTTATGCCATGATCGAAAATTTGATTACGACAATTAAACGTAAACCAATGATTTAAAATTTTAGCCTCGCTGTGAAAGGGGGTTTAATGCATGTGCGTAAAGGTCACCCATATAAGCTTGTGCATTCCGCACAGGCTAATCAGGGATGACACTTTCCGCCCAAACTAAAGTTTTATCAAGAAGAGTCTTCCTTTAAACGAAAACTGCAATAAAAGCTGAAAGTGTAGTCCCTGATTAGCCTGTGCGGACTGACCATGCTTATCTGGGACGAAACTTTACGTAGATGCATTAAACCGCCTTTTCACAAAGCGTGGCTCATTTCTAAATAAGAAACACGGAAGATGCTAGAGTACTTCATACTTATCTCAAACTCTAACTTATTGGTAGTTGTATTTAAATCATGTGTCACTCGAATTGAGAAACGATCTTAACCCTTAAGATAACATTAACCACACGATTTATAAATCGCAACATGAACGCAAAAGATTGGCGTAATCCCAACCGAAAAAGCGTTTGATGGTGATATATCAGCAAATAAAACTATAGTGGACCGGTTTCATGTTCGCATGAAATAAACAAGGTCTAATATGTTTTGAACAGAAAAAATGAATGTTGAAGTAATGGATCGTAATATTGAAATATTGGTTAAAGTTTAATCAAGATACGATGGATTCCGTTTTTTCTTGAGTGACATGGGTTAAAATTACTTCTTCAGTGACAATACTTTCAAATTAGTAGACAAGCACTGAAAACGCATCAATTGCTTGGCTACACTCATTTTTTTCTACATGGCGTCAAGCTATATTGTTAAAAAGGTCTTTAATTACATAACAGCAATACAAATCTTTTGAAATATCGTATTGATAAAATGTAACATGAATTTGTGAGTGTGTTTGGTTTCATTTAGCTTTAAAAAGTATAAATCGTTTTAAATATAGTGAATTAATTTGCTGTAAAATATAACAAAATAGTAAACACCTTCCAGTCAGTCCTCAACCAGATACCCGACCTCGGTCTTCGGCTTTTGCTGCTGTATGTTTGATGACTGACTGGTCGATCGGTCGCTTAAAGGCCAGAAGGCCTATACTGGTTTTACAATTTTTAGTTGATCGAAATGTTATAAGTGTGTGTTGCAAGTCAGTCTGCTCTAAACTACGCTAAGACGATAACCACCGCATCTGCCTGTTTATACTTCACCACTGGTACACTGCAGACAGTGAGTGTGTGTATGTAATCAATAGTGTTTAACAGCTTGTGCGACGACATTCGCAAGTTTGTCATTGAAATCTGTACATATTGGCTGCTTTCAGGGAAAACGGGGCTTAATTGCATGTCAAATAAGTGGTGTCCCAGATTAGCTTGTTCACACTGATTAGCACGGCAATGCGCACAAGCTAATCAGGACGACACTTTCTGATTTTATGGTGTTTATTGTTTAAAGAGAGTCTCTGGTACTGGGATGACAGTTAATGCATATGCATTAAGCCCTGTTTTTCCCAAAATAAAGCTTAAATTATCTTTTATATAGTAGTAGACGTAGTAGTAGTAGTAGTAGAAGCGATTAACAACAAAGTCTATCCGTCCTTTATTCCCCGCGATAAAGTCGCACATATGATTTATTATTTTTCATACGAGTTATGCACAAAGTAAACCGACGTCCTCAGAATGAACGCAGCTATGATAACCAATGAGTCTATGATCACATTCCAACAGCGTCAGTTCCGATCCTTTACATACGACGTCATCCAACCAGATCGGCATTGTGCTGGGTCCAGCTGGCGGGTCTGTCACACGAGCATTAGCGCTGAAATATAATGTAATGAGATACTTGTTAAAAAAACAGTGGTTGAACACGCCTTTGTGTACGAAATACATCCGGGGATTTTTTTTTGTCTTTTCCTATAATTTATATTATAACGTTTTCATACATTTTGGATTTTCCTTTTTTGTCAAGTTTAATGGACATTTGGTAGATTAAACCACGTTTAAACATATATATATATATATATACTGCAATTATTGAGGGCTACATGTCAACACTGCAAACACTAATGATGTTATTTCGGAAGAACGAATTAAACGAAAATGAAAAATGGGCATGCAATTGTAATGATATTGAAGTTGTTGATAACTTTAACTATTTAGGCACGGTGTTGAATCATACTGGACGTTTTTAATTAAACCAAGAACATTTGGTTGGTAAAGCCCTTCAAGCCGTGAATACATTAATTGGTAAAATGCCATGATTTTGACATAACACCAACAATATTCTGTCAGTTGTTATACTTCTTTGTGGTATGCTATATTAAATTATGCCCCAGAAGTATGGGGTTTCACAAAGTCATAATATGATATTGAACGCATACATTTAAAGTTTTGCAAACGATTGCTTCAGGTAAAAATAAATACATATAATGTTGCTGTTTATGGAGAATTATGTAGATTTGTATGTAAACAGGTTTGGTAACATTATAAAGAATTGGTTTAACATTATAAACAATCAAAATATTATAATGCAAATTGTTTACAAACAACCTTTAAACGATTGTAATAAAGGTTATGCAAATTGGGTCAGGATTATCAAGAACATGTTCAATTATTATGGTTTTGGTTATGTATTTGAAAATCCAAACGTTGTGCAAGTAAATAGTTTTGTTTGAGAGTTCAAATGTAGCTTTGTTGATAATTTTAAACAAGAGTTGTATGGTATAATGAATAACAGTTCTGTATTAGATTGTATAAAATTTATAAAACCTCTTTGGAATATGAAAAGTATTTATACTTACTTCCTAGACGTCTGCGTTTATTTTATGTTAGATTAAGAGTCTCTGCACATCCGTTTATAATCCAAACTGGCAGATATGAACGTTATTGTTTATGTTGTAATGCCGTTGATTTATAAGACGAATACCATTTTATATGTATATGCCGCTGTAACACTTATTTAAGAAAGAAATATATTAGCCGTATATTTTATATTAACCCATCTGTATAAAAATTCCGCAAGTTATAATTGTCATGTAATTGATTAGCAATTTCAAATGTTTTTAAATATTGTTTAATAGATTTCATCACCCCCTCTGTCTGTTTGTCTGTCTGTCTGTCTGTCGATCTGTCCGTCTGTATGTCTGTATGTTTGTATGTATCTATGTTTGTATGAATGTATGTATGTCTGTCTGTCTGTCTGTCTTTTTTTGCAAGAGTTACCTTCCCAAATTAATTACTATATACAAAAATGTCAGGAGTATTAGGCGTTTGCTCTGGTAGGTGCGCAATTATATATTTTTGTGGCTTAAGGTCAATTTGAGTGACCTATTTTTTTAAAACAAGAGGCAAAACTGGGAAAAAGGGGAGATCATTAAAGGACAATAATACAAAAAAGTTATTTAACCGTAAACAAATCGCAAGAAAATATTATGTTCGTCGTTTGAGCACGGCGAGTTAGACGAAAATTATTTTCCCTTTTCAATGTAGATCCGATAGGTTTCGCTGAAAGAGAGCGTTTTCCTCGTGCACGAGTAAATCTGTTCAGCGTTGGGATTGACTGACCGATACACACGTTAATTTTAATTTGTTTTGAAAATAGGTATATATATATACTCGTTTTATATTATTTATCCCATAGTGGGATCCGTTCTCCGGAAGAGACGATAGGCGTGGCTGCCGTTATGGATTAACAGGTCATGTTTTCACTCACATTATGTGCTTTCACTGCATTATATATATATATATATATCTGGTGGTAACAAGTTAGAAATCTGTCTTTTTTGCGCTTTAAAACTGAAAAATAATCGCGTTTGTCGAAATGGAGGTATACGTCTAGAAATCCTACTTTCGCTTTTAAAAGCGGTACCGTTTGAAAAATAATAAACTACTTGCAAATTAGGCTATACAATTAATTTTATCTATGCCAATTAGAATATATCTGGTGGTTACAAGGTAGAAATCCGTCTTTTTTTTAGCTTTACACTTAAATAATCGTTTTTTTTTGTCAAAATGGACGTACATGTATACGTATAGAAATCCTACTTTCGGTTTTAAAAGCGGTACCATTTCAAAAATAAAAAAAAAATCTTGCTAACTACGCTATAAATGTAATGTTATCTATGCCAATAAGAATATATCTGGTGGTTACAAGATAGAAATCCGTCTTTTTGCGCTTTAAAACTTCAAAATAATCGCGTTTGTCGAAACGGACGTATACGTATAGAAATCCTACTTTCGGTTTTTAAAGCCGTACCGTTTGAAAATTTATAAATTACTTGCTAACTAGGCTATAGATTTAAT
Organism: Dreissena rostriformis; assembly: GCA_007657795.1. Lineage (NCBI taxonomy): Eukaryota > Metazoa > Mollusca > Bivalvia > Myida > Dreissenidae > Dreissena > Dreissena rostriformis. The sequence continues at coordinate 27,887 of VMBQ01012215.1, read as the reverse complement.
GAAAATTTTGCACACTTTCAAATTGCATCTTTATGTATTGATTAGCATGTATTTCATTTCAAGGTGTGTTGCTTTAATGGTATCATTCATACAGATGTATGTTATGGCAGAAGTTGCGCCCCTTTGTGTGAAATTAGCCGCGTATTTTTAGACATAATTAGTTGTGCCAAATTTTGAAAGGTAAAGAGGGGAATTATTAACTTTTATATAATTATGTGTTTCCATCAATATGTATGCAATGTATACATATCTATTTAAAAAAAAAATCCATGCCGATGGCGAAGGGATATTGTTTTGGCATTGTTGGATGAACAACCGCCGTTCGTCCCTCCGTCTTTATTTGTCGGGAGCTGTTATTGGTAACTTGCGTGGGATAGAGTGAAACTTAAAATTAAATGTGCATTAGCATACTGCAGTGATGCACACATTTCTTTGTTGGGAACAACAAGGTTTCTCTGGTTATTGACCCTTATTTAATCCAAATTGATTAATTGTGTCCGCCTGCAGAACAACAGAAAAGAATTTGACCAGAATTGAGTATTATCCCATTAAAAAATTTAAAAATAAAATAAAAAAATCAATGATTTAATTTAGTACTCAAATTATATCCCTCTTTTTCATTTAATTATAGCTTGAACTAACTAAATGTAATATACATTTATTAAATTTTACGAATATACTAACCTTTGTGTAATCATATATAAACTACATGTACAAAATTATCACAATATTAAGTTATTTTTTTTAATACATTTAAATGATTTTCGATTATAAAACTATCATATAAGTACCACCATTGACCAGCATTACTGAAGGCCTTTAGAGATATTGCAATATTAATGGAAGATGAGTTTTGTCACTCATTTCAATCTAAAATAGTAGACTTAAGGGTGTTTTTGGATTATTTATTTACACAAATAACTTACCCTGCGTCCAGAGCTGGTTCAAAGAAACTATTGCATGTTATTAAATTAAACTACAAATAAATGTGTATCATTATACTGTTGTGATGCTTTCATATATTTTTTGGGATCTACTTGGTAACTCCAAAATTAAACCTCCCTCAGAGCTTATTTTTATTCTACTGCTCTAACCAAATACAGGCTACGTACCCTCAGAAATTAATTAACGACCTGACCAACCTCTTTCGATGCGCCTCGGCGAGCTCTACAAACGTGCCAAATTTTGCGACTGTTTTCACAGGCGTTTGCCAGCGGCGCCGGCCTTTAACGCTTAAGTGCAAACGCCCATAGTGACGTCATCGGCCCCATGTGTTATAATGGTAGCGGTTGTCTCGTTGCACGCCGGGTATGCGGATACTTTTATGACGGATTGCACTTCGATAACAGAGAACAACAAACGCCACACGCGAGAGGAAAGTCCCTAAGTGTTTTTTTAAAGTTATGTACTCAAGATACGTTTTTTAGAAAAGACACATGGTCGAGTTGATAAATGGTGTATCCTTTTGTATTGGGAAGACAAAATATCACGAAAGAATGGTACATTGTTGCCCAAAAAATAGAAAATAGATGCCAAAATACTGGAGGTTTTGCTTTTTTATTAGAGTAAAAGAACACCTTGAATTATTACATTTATCCCGCCGGTCTAGATAATTTTTTGACTTACTCGGTTCCATAGTTTTGTTTTCACTGACAATCATCATTGCTATCATCGTTAATGTATTGATCCTCATAAGTATTCTCGTCATCATGGATTGGACGTTTCATGTACATATTAGACTTCCTGTACGTTTTACTATAGGTATTAAACATTATTGTATCGGTTCTATCAACAAATTCGCAGCTTTGGTGTTGTATGCTATTGCTAAATTAACGGCTGGTAAAGCCAGTATTTGCAGTCGTTCGTTTGGCACCTGAAATTCAATGGACATGTATAGCTTCACCAAAATAAGCATAAACATGTTTAAAAAACACATTTTATGCTGAATGTTTTCATTTATAATTCAAGCACCGCTCTGCGTTATGTTATAAGCTGGTCAAAGAACATCATGTTAAACAGGATATCGGAGAAACTCAATAAGTAGGCTTTGATTGACCTGCTTCTTTCAATTAGTTCACAATTGAGAACGACCAATCATATATACAAGGATGACAATCCAAGTATACGTTCAGCGAAGGCTCATTAAGATTATCTTCCTTGCCATATTATGTTCACCGCTATGTATAAACTACATAATTTGTAAGAATGTGTTCACCCACTGTTCTTTTCTTGTCCTCCGTAATTATTGCCATTTTACAAAACTAGTTGTACATGGTAGCTCTTTATTATGATGTTGTGTTGTATATGTCACCTTTCCATGTTTGTGTGAATGTGTTATTATTTAGAAGTACGTTGTGCTTTCAGGCAAGTGTATATTTGTACCTTTTCATTTGTCATCTGTGAGTGATTACACAAAGCGAAAAGCAGCGCTGCATATATCCGTTTGTAGTAGAAAGGTATCGCAGCATGTACCCGGATAAGCATAACGAAGTTTATAAACGAGTTTATAAATCGTAACAAAGTTAAAACATGGCAACTGGAAATAGGAATTGTGTATTACTATTATTATTGTGTTTATGTACATATGTTCTTTTGTGGTATTATAGTAACCATTGATCACACGAGCATTTGTTCCAACGATGTTACATGGCGCAATTATTCAGTTGTTTGCAACCTGAAATATACTGCTTGAAAGTCCGTTGAGGTAGCAATATACTATTTTCTATCAGTGTGTTATTATGTAAAAGCCGCAAATTAAAAAATGAAGACACCCATAATCATACCTTTCCTTAAATTACATTCTAAGCTTAATTGATTTATGCAACAAAAAATGTATGTGGTATGCAAGGAAGAACTCGACAAAAAGAACAAATTCCAGAAGTCGATGAAGCGTATGATAACTTTCGGTTTAGGTCGTTGCGGTCCTCATATGCTAACTTACCCTAATTCCCATTGACCTCTGGGTAAGGTAAGCATTAGGGTCAGTGTCAGTTAAGGTCCAATTACAGTGTCGTCATAGCAATTGTTTAATTTGTGAACATGTCTATGAATTCGACCTACACAGTTGCGTTAGAAAGTCACAGTTTTAGAATAAACGCTTAGAACGACCTGTTTACAGCTTAACTTTTTCCGGTTGTGGTTTAAAGTTTGGTAGTTCCAAAAGCAGCAGGACTTGCAACCATTTCAATGCAATTTTAAGGACGTGTATGTTACGTTCAACCATTTTGAAGTTGTCTAGCACGACATTCTTATTCTTCATAGTTATACCAGCCCATACATAAATGTACTTTTCACAATGGGTAACGCAGTAACCATTGAAGCCTAGATCATTGACTGCAAACACAACAACAAGAACCTTCTTCTGAACCTTGAAGTCACCCTGGTGTTTGTTGCGGACATCTTTAAGCTCAGCCATACACCTAGCTGTTACCGAGAGAGCAAACCGACTTCTTATATTAGACGTATTAGAATATAAGAATTACCTTTAAACATACTCTTTGAGAGCTCACGCTTCAGCGAGTTGCCTAGGTGCCTATTTTGATTTAAAATCAGACTCCGTAATTTAACGTATGAATCAATTTCAGCAAGGCTGTTATATTGTTGTTCGTTCCTCCCTTGTAAATTTGTTAAATGATTTATTATCAACAGAGTACGACCACGTTGAAGAGAAATAATATCTACATTCAATCAATTGTTCAGCTTTCTTAAATAGTGTATACGTTTGTGAATTAAAGTATTTTAGATATGCGACAATATATGTTTTAGAACATTTCAATCACACTTCAATTGGCGATGTCACTCAAAAGGTTAACACATTTGCATTTTGCGAAATTAACCAATCAGCTCGTTTCAGCTACGCATCATTGTTCAACCTGTTTTGTGAAACCGCGCATTAACAACGTGCAACTGTATATAAATAAGGATAACGAACCGTGTGTATACAGTTTAACCCATGGTTTTCGCTTCTTAACATGATTCGAGGACTTATCATTGTGGGTTTCCTCTTGGGAGGCGAAGTGTTGGGTGAAGAGCCAGCTTGTTACGCACCAAACCGGTTTGAATACGAGCATAAAGTACTAGAGAAACTGATTTCTTTGGAACAATTCAAAGCGGATGCTACCGAGAAAATGATTTATTTGGAACAGTCCAAAGCCGATGCTACCGTGAAACTGCTTTATTTGGAAAAGTTCAAAGCCGATGCTTCCGTGAAACTGCTTCATTTGGAACAGTCAAAGGCCGATGCTACCGAAAGGTTTGCTGCTTTAGAGAGACAATTGCAAGGTACATGATTGTTTAGCGATGTTGTCCTGTGTAACCTTACAGATT
>VMBQ01012215.1:0-21432 GCA_007657795.1 Dreissena rostriformis | reverse complement strand
CCCCAACGCCCTGTCACTGGATTTTTTTTGCAACAAAACTGAATAAGAGTTAATCGTATCATATAAGTGTGACTTAAATACGTTTTTATACGGGATTATACACAATATACAAGAACAATCACAATATGAAGATACGCAAGCAAACAAGCGAAAATTGTTTTATAACCTGCAACCGTGAGCATAATTTTGAGATGAGCCTCCATCATCTTATCCACTTTTGTAAAAAGACTGTAAACACAACTGGCCTCTAAGTGTGAATTTGACCAGACAGATTTAGCTATAGTTTTTCTGTTGCATGCGAAACACCCTTAAGTCATATAATGACCAAGGCCAATACATCTGGTAATGTATCAGGTACCATGGTGGAGTCGTTGCTGAGTTACACATGGAAATTGTGCAAGGCCAATGTATCTGCGAAAAATCAGGCCGATCGGTCAATCCGCTCACGAGTTATCAATAAGTCATGATTTTCACATTCAATGTCACAGTGAATTTGATCATTGACCTAAATTTCAATAGGGATTATCTACTGTTCAAGGTCAATGCATCTGCAAAGTATGAGGCCCATCACTTTATAACCTAATGTCATAGTGACCATGAGCTTTGAACTACTGACCCCAATTTAAATAGGGGTCATCTACTGTCAAAGGCCAACGCACATGGGAAGTATTAAGCCAATAAGTGGATCAGTTGACGAGTTATTGATCGGAAACGATTTCATACTTAGTGTAACAGTGACCTTGACCTTTGACCTAGTGACCCAAAGTTAAAAAGGGGCCATCTACTGTCCAACGCCAATGCACATGGAAAGTATCAAGACAATCTGTACCTCCGTTCCTAAGTTATTGATCGGAAACAATTTTCACTCTTAGTGTGACATTGTGACCTTGACCGTTGACCTAGTGACCATTATTCCATTAGGGTTCTTCTACTGGCAAAGGCCAATACACATGGGAAGTATCAAGCCAATTGGTCAATCCGTTCACAAGTTTTTGATCGGAAACAAACTGTTCTACCAACAGACCAACGGACCAACCGACCAACTGACATCCAAAAAAACAATATACCCCCTCTTCTTTGAAGAGAGGAAAAAATTAATGTACAAACAATTATAAAGCTTAGCTTAGATTTATATTTTAATGATGTATTTTATGTAGGGAAATCTGTCATGTGCAGATTTTGTGATGTTTGTGTAATAATTGTGGTTTTTATCTAGGTTTTTTTACTCTGTGTGACACCGAGTTGAAATAGTCTGAGAAAAAATAAAGTTTTCAATTTATACATATAAAACACAAGTAACAACAATTGGTCTATTTTGACCTCTCGGGCATGATTTGAAGATACGTAGTAGAGGACCACTATACAATGTCTCACACAAACAAGTTAACACCTAACCCTTGCGGTTTCAGATAAAACGATTTTTATAGTTATTAACTATATTAGTCTACATGTATATAAATCATGTGATTCCTTGGAGTAATTTTCACTCAAAAGGCATAATGTGATTAACCCTTTGCATGCAGGGAAATTTGTCGTCTGCTTAAATGTCGTCTGCTGAATTTCTAATTTAGCATTTTCTTTGATTATTTTTCAAAGTTTACTATCAGAATAGCAAACAGTTTGGATCCTGATGAGATGCCATGTTCTGTGGCGTCTCATCTGGATCCAAACTGTTTGCAAAGGCCTTCAAAATCCGGTTCCAGCACTGAAAGAGTTAAACTGACTGAAGGAAAACTATACGATGTTACACATCAAATATTGAATCAGTGACACTTGCAGTTTCAGAGATTTTTAAAAGTTATTTACATGAACTATGTAAGTTTATAAATCATTTGATGCGTCAGACAGCTGATATGGAAGCCAATGATGCATAATTGTATTTTGTATGAAAAAAAAAACAATTATCTGGCAAAACATGTATTTATTTATTTAAAAAACAACAGTTCTATAGACATATCACAGAGAACTTTGCTACAACAATGCTATTGTTATCAAAGTTAAAAGACTCCAATATCCTTATTTCATGTTTATGCAAATCATGTATAAAACTTTTTTTATTTTAAATCCTTCAAAATAAATTGTGACAAAAAATTAATAGAGGGAAGAATCAAATCACAAGTTTTCATATAATAATATAATTCAAAGGGAAAAAACTAACGATTTCTTGTTTTCAAAATAAAATTCATTAAAAAAAAACTAGAAAGTCAAACAGTACAAATTAAGTGTGACTTAAATCTGCAGCAAACGAAGGGTGAAAATGCATTGAAACTGCCTGAACATTTTGATAAGTTTTTAAAAGCCGGACAACGTTTTAGGCTCTGCACATTAAGTTACTAAAAAAATGTATGTGACACAAAAACGTTGACAACAGCTACAACAAGACGTCGAGGTAATCCACTAAAATAGAGAGATCACATTGCATCTACATATGAGCCGTTCTCTGGGAAAATGGGGCTTAATGCATGTGCAAAGTGTCATCCCAGATTTTCACTAAGATGAAACCTGATTTAAGCGAATTATACCACAAAGCGGAAAGTGTTGTCCCATATTAGCCTGTGCATACTGAACCGGCTAATGCGTGACAACACTTATTCACATGCATTAAGCCCCATTTTCCCAAAGCAAGGCTCATATCTGAACAGGGTCCAGGCCATTCTGAAGCTCTCGTGAAATCATATCTTCATTAATGTACATATATTTTACAGATTTACATAATTTTCTCAAAATTAGGTCTCTTTAAGCCTTTATACCAATGTATTTTAGGTAACAGGTTACCGGTTGTAATTTTAAGTGAATTGTTTTATTGTAGAAAAAAAGTCAAATCTGAAATTGATTTACCAATTTACATTAAAAAAAAGGTTTATTAATCTTCAAAATTTGATCTGAAATGTCCATTTGGAGTTTTGTGCTTGTCTGAAGATGGTTTAGTTATTATATACTCTGTATAATGAAACTTGCAGAAATATGGTGGAATATTTGTATTCATTCTATTGGCAAGAATATTAACTATACTTTAAAAATTCAACATATTCATATCATAGTAAACAAACATTTCCAATATAAATAAAATAAAATATAAATGCATACAATAATCATTAAAAAAAAAAACAACAAAGTTATTAAAAAAATAAGCATTGTCTAAATCGAATTCACTTAATAAAATTCTGACACCTCTTTTAGAATAATTTGTTGTTCGTGTTTGAACAACAAATGTATGATGTTAACAACACTATTAAAGCAATAAATAGGTGACAGTGCATAAAGAAATAAAACCAAATTGTGACTCAAATAACAAAAGATCTATCAAAGACAAGCAATATCAAATTTGCCATACACTCAAAATAAATGCATACAAATAATTTTGTAAAGAAGGAATATCAGAATATTCAAACACAATACAATATAAAATACTAGTTATTATGTTTTAATTTGAGCATTTTTTCACTTTTCAATTCAATTTTATAACTATAAATGTAATAATTTATATGTTAAACCACCAAAATATGATTTTCTACCAAAAATGATGTTTCAAATAAAACAATTAAATGCACGCAAATAGAAATAAAGCAACTTCAAGGGACTTGTTCACAGTTTTTGGCATGTTTTAAAGTTTGTCATTATAAAATACTTTAAATTGATAAATATAAACATCAGAACTAAAGAGCTACAATATAAAAACAAGAATAAAAGTAAAAAAAGAAAAAAAAAGAGAAAAAAAGTTAACCACACCAGGGCTCGAACCACTGACTCATGGAGTAAAAGCCAAGCGCCGAAACCACTCAGCCATCCGTCTTCACGTGTGTATGTGTGTAATTCAGAGTTTATGTTCTGGTCGTCGTTGAGTCTTTACGACTAAGTTATGTGCTGACCTGACCATCGGTCTTCACATGGGTTGCCATTTATTTTATACTTTGTATAACTATCCACGTGTTGTTACAAAATATAATGATAACACAAGAAATCAATATTTTTAGATCGTTTCGTGTCTGAGACGCTTTATAATTTTATCAATTTCTAACGATGATTTTTCTTAAAGGGAAGTGTATTTTCAGTATAAGTCTGCGGCATTAGTGTTATTTCGCACACTGATGTACATTGTTCATTTATTGCTTGAATCTGTGACAAAAAGTTGAAAAATTCTCATTTTGATAAACTGTGAACAAGTCCCTTTAAAGGGACTGTCCACTAGATTTTGACATGTATTGAAGCATGTCATTAAATGCTCTATATTGATAAATTCAAACATTTGACCTAAAAATCTGCAGTTAAAAAACAAGAATACAATTTAAAAAGGGAAAAAAAAGTAAACCTCATCAGGGCTCGAACCAGTGACCATCGGGGTCCTGGAGTAAAAACCAATTAGACCGCTCGGCCATCCTGACAAGTATGTACGATAGCCGTATTTTATACCATATATAAGCAATCCTCGTAGTTTTACAAAATATAGCGACAATAACAGAACTTTCCAAATTATTCAATCGTTTCGCGTCGAACGACGCTTTATGATTTTGAGGTTTTCAAATCGTCANAAGAGATCCTGGTTCAACAGATCATGGTCCAAGATTTTATAGTTCAAGAGATCCTGGTTCAACAGATCATGGCCCAAGAGATCATAGTTCAAGAGATCCTGGTTCAACAGATCATGGTCCAAGATTTTATAGTTCAAGAGATCCTGGTTCAACAGATCATGGCCCAAGAGATCATGGTTCAAGAGATCCTGGTTCAACAGATCATGGTCCAAGATTTTATAGTTCAAGAGATCCTGGTTCAACAGATCATGGCCCAAGAGATCATAGTTCAAGAGATCCTGGTTCAACAGATCATGGTCCAAGATTTTATAGTTCAAGAGATCCTGGTTCAACAGATCATGGCCCAAGAGATCATAGTTCAAGAGATCCTGGTTTAACAGATCATTGTGCAAGATTTTATAGTTCAAGAGATCCTGGTTCAACAGATCATGGCCCAGTGATTTTTTTACCTGCGAGTCCTGCGTCCTGGACTCACAAAAACCTCTGGGGATGCAAAGTTTCAAATTATGTGAGTCCCAAAAATGCATTGAAATTTCTAAAAAAAAAAAAAGTTTAATATTTGGACTCGTTCTTTCAATTGGGGGACTCATAGATTTGCAAGTTATCGAGTACCAGGACTCAGATGAAAAAAATTGTAAAAATATCACTGATGGCCCAAGAGATCATGGTTCAAGAGATCCTGGTTCAACAGATCATGGTCCAAGATTTTATAGTTCAAGAGATCCTGGTTCAACAGATCATGGCCCAAGAGATCATGGTTCAAGAGATCCTGGTTCAACATATCATGGTCCAAGATTTTATAGTTCAAGAGATCCTGGTTCAACAGATTATGGCCCAAGAGATCACAGTTCAAGAGATCCTGGTTCAACAGATCATGGCCCAAGAGATCATGGTTCAACAGATCATTGCCCAAGAGATCTGAAGGTAGTAGACTGTTTTGCTCATTGATAGATAGCCATCTATTTTCATCCCAGACATGTTATTTTACCATCAGATGGTGCTAATTTCAGTACTTTCCTGTCGCATTACAAAATACAATTTATTAATAAAAAAAAAATATATTAAGTGTGACCTTGAAGACAATGCCATGAGTACTGCCCTATACAATTCACCTTCATAGCACAATGTACAATTTTGTCTCGCGTTTTCTTGAGAAATGTCAGGTAACTACAAACTTGAAGCAATTACCATGCAGAGATAACCCAACAAATTGCTTTTTTACTAGCAGGTTGCTGTATTTCCTATATAATAAGTTGCTATCTTTGGTAATTCATTTGCAATTACACCTTATCTGATTTATTGCAAAACATTTTATTATAGGCTGAATTTCCACAGAGCTTTGCAGCCTTCTGAAGATGAACACCCATAGGGTTGCTGGAATGACAGAAATGTGTTGAAAATATGGATTTAAGCCTTGCTCTGGGAAAATGGAGCTTATTGCATGTGTGTAAAGGGTTTTCCCTGACTCTCCGCTTTTATTGTATTTTCCTTTTCAAGGACGTCTCTTCTAAGCGAAAATCCAGTTTAGACAGGAAGTGTTGTCCCTGATTAGCCTATGTAGACTGCACAGGCTAATATGGGATGATAATTTACGCACATGCATTAAAACCCATTTTCAAAGAACATGTTATACAGCTCACTTTTAAAATTCAATGATACCTGTTAGATCCGTCATAGCCAAGGAACATTTTAAAGGACTGGTGTTAAAGTCACTGATTATACAATGTAATAGCTGCTCTTGTTGGTTCATTTCACCTCTGAAGAGTTTTCAATCAAGTTGACTGAATGGTAAAAGAATTATGTTTTGAAAAGTATTTTTCATTACTCTTCGTACCATTGAAATTTCTTTCCGCCAAGCGGACAAAGATAATTTTTGAGGTAATTCTTGTGGTATTATTATTCTTAAAAAAGTTGCCTAAATTCATAATACAGAAATACTCAATATTGGAATTAAACTATTTTTTTTTTTTTTTNAATCGAAGTCGAGCCTCAAGTTCTGCCTGCTTTCTTGCCATTTCCTCTGCGAGACGTCGCGCCTCCTCTAACGCCTTGAGTGCTTCCTCCTCACGTCGGCGTCTGAATAATTACACATCGTGAACATAGCTTTTCTAAGATTTGAATCTTTTCAATGATATAAATCTTTTCTATGGTATGAATCTTTTCTATGGTGTGAACATTTTCTATGGTATGAATCTTTTCTAAGGTATAAATCTTTTCTATGGTATTAATCTTTTCTATGGTATGAATCTTTTCTATGGTATGAATCTTTTCTATAGTACTAATCTTTCCTATGGTATGAATCTTTTCTATGGTATGAATCTTTTCTATGATCTAAATCTTTTCTATGATATGAATCTTTTCTATGATATGAATCTTTTCTATGGTATTAATATTTTCTATGGTATGAATCTTTTCTATGGTATGATTATTTTCTATGGTATGATTATTTTCTATGATATGAATATATATGTTCTATATTATGGATTTTTTCTACGATAATAAATCAATTATTCTATGGCATGAATATTTTCTATGATATGAATCTTTTCTATCATATGAAAATGAACCATCACTTTCTCAGAAACAGATAGGCCTTAAATGAGTGCTTCCCCATTACTGGCTGTAACCATAAACAAATATAACTACTTATTGATTTTATAAATAAATGGGTAATTGAATTCATGCTGTTCCATTATGAAAATTATTTTTTAGTTAAAAAAAAACATATTCTACATGACTGTGCAAATTCCATGTACCTAATAATGATGCATACCATTTTACAGTCAAATGATATGATCAAATGATGAAAGGTCAGATGATATTTTTTATCTTGCAATGATATTCTGATATTTTCTTTGTAAGACCATCAGTTAAACATTGGTCTGCATTTAAGTATGCATTCAATAACATGTTCAATTATAATTAAAACATACAGCCATTCATTCACAAGACTTCACAAACAATTATCCTATTTCTTATTTGAATTAACTAACAACTCACTTTTCTTCCTCTTCTAGCCGCTTCCTTTCCTCCTCTTCCTCCTTTTTCTTCTTCTCGTACTCGAGCCTTTCCTCTTCTTGCATCTTGGCCATCATTTCTTCCTCTGCCTTTCTCCTTTCTTCCTCCTCCAAAGCCTTCAGCTCTGCTTCCACTGTAAACACCAATAGACTAGACTTTAAGGTGAACATTAAGTGGAAGCCAAGAAAAAATACTGATAGGGGCCTTGTCTTATCAAAGAGCTAATGTCAATTACAAGTTATGACTTACATTATAGCTCATAACTTTGAGCTAGGGACAAACCTCCATGTGAACATTGCATGGAAGCCAAGAAAACAAGACCTGCGTTTGTGAAACACAATGCCCCCTACTGCAGTTTGAAGCCACACAGCAGCTATATCTTAATTAAAAACATCATGCCGTCCAGTGCCTGTAACTTGGCCCAAAATCAATGGACCTGATAAAACTCTCACTTCATTTGAAAGTCATGTAGATAGACTCACATACCAAAAACCAGCTACCCGGTATATATCTGAAAGCGTTTCATAAAAAACCTCCGGAAAACAGATATTATAGAGAAAATTCTAAGTCCAAGGGGCAGAACTTTGCCAAAACTGAAGACCTGAACGAAACTAACACTTCATCTGTAAGTCATGAAGGTAGAATCACATACCAAAAATCAGCTAAATATTGCATGTTGAAGACTAACTTACAGTCACAGAACAGAAATTACAGAACAAGCTTGGAAAGAGGCGCTTCTAAACCAAGCACATACACTGGACCATTGTGAAAACTAGATAAAGCTTTCCGCAAGCAGCCTTGACAAAAGTGCTTTAAACAAAACACGTGATTCTCCAAGTGTACCCACCCTGTCTCTTCTTCTCCTCCTCCTCATGTCGTTTCTTCATTTCCTCAAGTTTTCGTGCGTACTCCTCCTTTCGCCGTTTTTCCCGNCTCTTATTCAATGTGTACCAAGGTTACTTTTTATTCAATGTGTACCAAGTTTACTTTTTATTCAATGTGTACCATTGTTACTTTTCATTCAATGTGTACCAAGGTTACTATTTATTCAATGTGTACCAAGGTTACTTTTTATTCAAAGTGTACCAAGGTTACTTTTTATTCAATTTGTATCAAGGTTACTTTTATTCAATGTGTACCAAGGTTACTTTTTATTCAATGTGTACCATGGTTACTTTTTTGCAGACATATACCAATCAGTTATTATATGTAGTGTGCATGGAATCCATCTATTTTTTGTTTGTTTTCATCCTTATTAAAGTAAATTAACATTACTTTATTGTGAAACGATTTCTGAGTCGTATTCTTCAAAAAGAAACATTTGATCGCTACGATGTGTCAATGATGTTTGACGTTTGACGTCTAAACAATGCCGTCTTATGCATTTGTGATTAATATTTGTAACAAATGTGTTTGCTGTGTTTTATCAACATGTCACACTCAATCATTCATACTTTATTAAATGCAGCAACACTAGATAACAACAATATTTTAAGATAAATTTTAATTTAATACTTTATTAAAACGCAAGATTTTTTTTTCTTAAATGATATTAAAATACCCTTGCACCACAACGTGTCAATTATTAAACGTTCATCCAACTTCAAGCCCACATTGACGAAATATGACGCCATCTAGTTAAGGTTTGATACATCAAATAGGCGCTGTATAGGTTCAGCATTGTGTTCATTTCCATGACGTCGTTTGATGTTTCAGTGTTGATATAATGTCTTCTTTCAAAATGAAGACAGAAATGCAAAACTGATTTGATAAATAGAATAACAATGTTGAATACGAATACGTTAATTTGCTCGGCTTCTTTGAATTAATGGATCTGCATTAAACGCCGACCTACTATTTTCCATTTATCAGGCAAGCCAGTTAGACAACTTACATATTTTGACCGACTTTAATAATATGTCTTATATGAAATGTTTTATATACTCACGATGCATTTTCAAGCATGTTTTCCATTTGCTGTATTTCTTATTCCGCAATATAAGAGAGTTTTCACGACACAATGACGTGGACACAAAACAGGACAGCAAGTGCAAATGACAATCGTTTATTTACTCATTTTAAACTAGCAAACTTAACATAAAACACATTCTACAAATAAAAGCATAAGGCAATTTTTTCCCAAAACACATATAAACATTATATCTGATTTAGTATGAGTAACACAAACATATATATTGTTTAAATAATAATAAACAGTAGTGCACAGTATTTCTGCAATATTAAATGCTACTATTATTGATGATCTACTAACTAATAGATGGAATATATATTTACAAAACGTGTATTTCTCAATTTAGTTTTAAGTGTATAAATGCATACATTTCAATTGTCTTTGTTAACATGTATTATATATAATACGCAATAAAAAATTATACGTAAGAACATGCAAAAATGAACCAAATGCTCCTTAATTAGATCGGATATTTTATTTTGAATCCAATTTCCCATGTACAGTATTACGAGATTTGTTCAAATGACATCAACAAGTATCCATATGCACTCCGAAAACCAGCTTTAAGACAATGTTCGAACAAATTACAACAACAACAACAAAGCTTTATTGTGATATGCAGGCCGCCGGCCCCTGACACAGTTAAAGAACATAATTATATATATACAAAAGCACATTCCACAAATTAACTGAAAATTGTCAAATAGCACTCAGGTTCGTATACACGTAATTTCAAATAGTAAGTTACGATTCACAGCTCTCGGTTTCAATATTAAGGCATATTTAACAAACTGATTTGAAACTAAATCATTATATGATTTTCACTTATTTACGTATATCAAATCAACGTATTGCTAAGCATTCTGCTCTGTTATCCAGTGTCAGCCATATTGTTCGGCTTCATAAAGTTCTACGATTGATTTTTTTTAAACCATTCGGACTGATAATCGAATACCACACAAGCTTCCTTGTAGCAAAGATCAAGAAGTTGTTCTAGTATAGTAACAGCTGCAGGAGCGGATTGGAACGCTGAGATGATGCTTCCGATGATCGGAAGCAAAATTTTCGCTACGGCATCAACCACTAACTGATCATATGCTGCTTCACAGAATTGTCTGAATGTGGTTCCTGATTCAAAAATACTGCAAGACTTCAGAGAAAGGCTGAGCTTTAGATTTTCAAATGAAATACCAACTTGAAAGGCAAGTTCCTGCAAAGACTGGTCGTCTATTCGAAATTGTTCCTGGTACAATTCCATTTCATTCTTCATGACTTGAAGGCAAATTATTGCTCCAGCGACCGGAATAGGAACTAAGGCCCCCAAAGCGGCGAGAACAGCGCGACTGGTTATTCTAGACTTTAAGACCTCACGCTTTTCGTCCAATATTTTCCTTGAAATCGCTGAAAGAGACAGTATAATCGCATCTCTTTTGATTCCGGGAGAATCATCGACAAGCCGTTTTTGTAGGTCACCGAAATCGTATAGCGATGGGTTTCTATTGCTTACAAGAAACACCACGGGATCAGGCAATTCACATTTGAGTTGTCCTGTACAATTTTGTTTTGTCTTGACAAGCCACTTGTCAGGATCGTGGTCCTCCTCATTGTCCTCTTTGTCGTTTTTAAGATCCTGATCAACCTTCGTCCTAACAAAATAAAATCGCTTCTTCATGGAAATGACATTAATGGCCAACCAGAGATCATTCTCCGTAAATCTTTCGCTTGAAATTAAAAAGAAAAAGTCAAACTGGTCGACGTTGATTGCTTCTAAGTAATCTTTTTTGGGCCAGTTTGGAGTCCCGACCCCAGGAACATCAAATAATTGAAGATTTGGATGCCCTGGACTCCGATATAGTGTAACATCACCGGTTGTCTCATCCGTCCCAACTTTCGCCGCACCCTTATCCTTAGCTTTAAGCCCCCGAAATGCGTTAATAAAGGAGGATTTTCCCGTTCCAGATTCACCCAAAACAGCTATTTTTATTTCACATGAACTCCATTCATTCATTCTTCGGTTTATTTCATCTTGCAGTTTATCAGTGCCATATTTACTAGCCCACTTTGATATTTTCTCAAGCATACCTTTGTTTTCTTTTTGCACAGCCTAAATAAAATAAAGACTATTTGAAAAATATTCTTTAAAATTCATTTATGCATAACTATGTTATTAAATTTTGTATGATATTTTTTATCATCATTATCATCATCATCATCATCATCATCATCATCATCATCATCATCATCATCATCATCATCATCATCATCATCATCATCATCATCATCATCATCATCATCATCATCATCATCATCATCATCATCATCATCATCATCATCATCATCATCATCATCATCATCATCATCATCATCATCATCATCATCATCATCATCATCATCATCATCATCATCATCATCATCATCATCATCATCATCATCATCATCATCATCATCATCATCATCATCATCATCATCATCATCATCATCATCATCATCATCATCATCATCATCATCATCATCATCATCATCATCATCATCATCATCATCATCATCATCATCATCATCATCATCATCATCATCATCATCATCATCATCATCATCATCATCATCATCATCATCATCATCATCATCATCATCATCATCATCATCATCATCATCATCATCATCATCATCATCATCATCATCATCATCATCATCATCATCATCATCATCATCATCATCATCATCATCATCATCATCATCATCATCATCATCATCATCATCATCATCATCATCATCATCATCATCATCATCATCATCATCATCATCATCATCATCATCATCATCATCATCATCATCATCATCATCATCATCATCATCATCATCATCATCATCATCATCATCATCATCATCATCATCATCATCATCATCATCATCATCATCATCATCATCATCATCATCATCATCATCATCATCATCATCATCATCATCATCATCATCATCATCATCATCATCATCATCATCATCATCATCATCATCATCATCATCATCATCATCATCATCATCATCATCATCATCATCATCATCATCATCATCATCATCATCATCATCATCATCATCATCATCATCATCATCATCATCATCATCATCATCATCATCATCATCATCATCATCATCATCATCATCATCATCATCATCATCATCATCATCATCATCATCATCATCATCATCATCATCATCATCATCATCATCATCATCATCATCATCATCATCATCATCATCATCATCATCATCATCATCATCATCATCATCATCATCATCATCATCATCATCATCATCATCATCATCATCATCATCATCATCATCATCATCATCATCATCATCATCATCATCATCATCATCATCATCATCATCATCATCATCATCATCATCATCATCATCATCATCATCATCATCATCATCATCATCATCATCATCATCATCATCATCATCATCATCATCATCATCATCATCATCATCATCATCATCATCATCATCATCATCATCATCATCATCATCATCATCATCATCATCATCATCATCATCATCATCATCATCATCATCATCATCATCATCATCATCATCATCATCATCATCATCATCATCATCATCATCATCATCATCATCATCATCATCATCATCATCATCATCATCATCATCATCATCATCATCATCATCATCATCATCATCATCATCATCATCATCATCATCATCATCATCATCATCATCATCATCATCATCATCATCATCATCATCATCATCATCATCATCATCATCATCATCATCNTTATATATTATCAGGCTGATTTAAACAGAAGAAAAAATAAAAAAAATTAACATGTCATTCAAAATAGTTAATATCCGAATATATGGTCACTTTTGACATCTAAAAATAAAAACGATTTTTTTTTCTGTTGGAAAGCATATGCTTGCATACAACATTTTACTTCAAATCCTTTGTAAACAACCAGATTCTAACTTTAAAATTCCCCATTTATGACTGAGTTTAGTATTTATTATCAGAAGAATTCTTGTCTGCAGTATTTTTTCAGTAACTAAAGACTAGAGCATACAAATGTAAGAACGGATCAGGTATCAGCAGACTCAGTTGATAACTGATCGGTTCTTACATTTTACTCTGTCAAATAAATTATAAAGTGTCATTTTTAATGGTTTGATATTGTGAAATGTGCCACTTCCCATGGAGGGAGGGTCAATAATAATTATAAGTATGAATTTTAATTGTATGCATTAATATCTTGCATTCTTTGTTCTTGAAGTATTCATGAACTGAGTGAGTTCCAACATCACTTGGTTCAAAAATAGTTATAGAACATTAAATTCATGAATTATTCTTGCTCTTTTCATGAAGTTTCCATTCATGAACTCTTCATGAACTCTTCATGAAGGTTAAATGGCCGCTTCATAAAGTGATCATGAAATGTTCATTAATATGCAAGTTAGTTTAGTTTAAACCTATTTATTTTAGCTCGATTGCATCGAAAGCCGTAGGCTTATATAAACGCTCTCGAGTCCGTTTCCTGGGACTAGAACCAGTACTTGGTGTCTTTGGGGGAGATCAAAGGAACGCTCCCAGTGGGTTTCGAACCTATGACCTCCCGATCGCTAGGCAATATGCAAGTTCATGAAGGTTCATGAATGATTCAAGGTTCATGAATGATTCATGAACAAATCGATTCATGAATGGTTCATAAACTTATATTTCAAGAACTATTTCTGCAATTTCTGAGAAAGCGGCCATTTAACCTTCATGAATAGTTCATGAATAATTCATGAATGTTGTTCATGAATGATGCAAGAAAAATTCATGAATGATTCATGAACAATTCATTAAACTCTCGCAGGGGAACAAAACAAGCTTGGAAAGAGGCGTTTCTAAACCAAGCACATACACTGGACCATTGTGAAAACTAGATAAAGCTTTCTGCAAGCAGCCTTGACAAAAGTGCTTAAAACAAAACATGTGATTCTCCAAGTGTACCCACCCTGTCTCTTCTTCTCCTCCTCCTCATGTCGTTTCTTCATTTCCTCAAGTTTTCGTGCGTACTCCTCCTTTCGCCGTTTTTCCCGCTCCTGCTCGGCCTTCTCCCGTTTCTGTTTCTCGAGCTCCTCATTGATCTGGTTTGCAGCCTCCTGCTCCTCCTGTTCAGCCTTCAATCTGATGAGAACATATGCAAAAATCAATATGAGCCTCATTTTGGGAAAATGGGGCTTAATGCATTAGCGTAAAGTGATGTCTCAGATTTCCACCTCAACTCGATTTTCACTAAGACAAAAAATAACATAAAAGCAGAAAATGTTGTCCCTGATTAGCCTGTACAGACTGCACAGGCTAATCTGAGACAAAAATGTACGCACATGCAGAAAGCCCCGTTTTCCCAGAACGCGAATCAAATCAATATGGTGCAGGCCCCTGTATTACCTTTCAGGGGAGAAAAATTAACTACCTTTAATTAGGTGTTTTGTTGTTTTTTTTAATTGTATTCTAAAATGTGTCATACTTGGGAAATTATTGACTTTATAAGGACAAACATGTTTAACCACAGATGTATACATTTTATTAATTTATAATTCACAATGTATTTATTCATTTCATATTGAAGCAATTACATTAAAGAAGATTATTTTAGATGCTGATTAAGTATTTTCTTGCTATTTTAATAAGAATTGGTATTTGTTCAACAAATTGGGAGAATAAAAATCTTGCACTTGGAAAGTATCAAATATTGATGCTCATGAGAACAGAAGAAAACTTTTTTTTGTAATTTAAAAACATAATGCCATCGGAAATACATGTTATACAAAATAATAATGGTAACCATTGTACTGAAAAAACAATAAACTGTGACATTTACACATAGTGGTGCATGGTGGAAACTGCAGTGTGATCTAATGTTTCAGGTACCAACATACCGATATTATTTTGTTTGAACCACACTCAGCGAAAATGGGGCTTACAACACTTTACACACAGGCCTTAAGCCCCGTTTTCACAGAGTCCAGCTGATTTATTAAAAATGAACCATAAACAATAATCTTTATAATGAGTCACTTTGTGATACTGGGCTCTATAAACAAAATCTTTATTTCTTGCTATATTTAGATGTATATTGTATTATCATTAACGGAATACAATACAATCTAAATAGGATTTCAAAGCATTGAATGTGCAGAACATCCAACAACCATTATACAAAATCATCAACCATGAGTGGGACAATAGATACAGACAGACACACACTCACTCTTCCTCTGCTTTTCTGAGAACCCAAAGGAAACAAAATTGACCAAAAGGTATCAGAATAAACCACAAGGTAACAAAATTAACCCAAAGGTAACAGAAAGAGATACGTGATGGCCCTATATGCTCCATTCAGATTTTTTCCTAGTTCATGTACATAACAAATGTTGCCTAGAAATATGAATACTCATTATGAAGTTTTGCAGATTTATGCATGATAAATACGAGAATGTGCCCCTGATCGGTTTCAGGGACCCTTACTATGACCCACATCAGGCAAAAAATGGGTCTTATGTCATATGCAGCCAGGGTCCTGACCAGACTGCGCAAAATGTGCAAGATTGTTTTGAGCTTTGCCACATATCGAGGGCTGAACGGAAAACTGCAGTATCTCCTTCTTTATTTAATATGAGTTACAACAGTCTTCCGTTCACCCCTCGATATGGCATAAGACAAAGTTTTGCATGACACGGCTCATATAACAATTACGTTTTTTTATTTTCAATTTTATTTCCATATTCTGAAATTATTTTTTTTTGATTTACCTTAAATTATGTTAAATCTATAAGAAGTGCTAGTATAAAGATAAATCTTGCGATATGCCACACCAGTGGGATCATTGACATGAATGTCCATCCAGTATTGTAAAAAAAAATCCAAACCCGTATGATACAGTTTGGGAAGACAGATTGACCAGTATACAGTAAAAAAACAAATGTTATGTAAAAACAGCTTTTTAAAAGTCTACAGTACGAGTAGTGTCATTTTATGTGATTCTGTAACATTTGAATTGGCACATCATCATGTTTATTGAAAAGAAATTCAATAAAAAATTATAGAAGGAAAACTTTAACGCATATTAATGGTTCATGGATGAAATAAAATTACTGACACCTTTTTTCAAGTGGTATATGGATGTTAATTCTGTCACATTTCTATTGTATTTTCTATTTGACGATAAACGCTGAAAACAAAAAATATGAAGACGATTTTAAGGAAATGGACTTGTCTTACTCAAAAATATAAAAGCAACAAAAGAATACTAAATGTCAATGAAAATCATGGTATATGTAGGTTCGAAATAAAAAATATTTATTGCAATACATGGCAACCTAAATATTCACTCCACATCAGGTCTGCTAATGCTTTACTCAATATTTCAATATTTAAAAACAAACTGTCAACACTTATAATTGCCCATTAACTGTTCAATTAAACAAAATTTAATTGTTCATAGATTGCATCCAATAAGTCCAATATACCAACAGTTTTATTCAACCATAACAGTTTATAAAATAAATGCTTAATGTTATGCACAACAAAGCTCTCGTGCCAACAGTACATTTTTTTCTCTGCGCTACAAAGTTGTATATTGAAATGAACACGCCCAAGCTTTCCATGCAGATGACATCTCAATATTATTTTTCCTTTTTTTTCAACCAAAATCATGTGAATTTTAATTATAAATTACTTGAAATTATAGACATATTTTGCTATACTGGGCTGTAGTCTGGCAATATATTATATTATACTCGTTGTACCACATTGTTGCAGGCCCTATATTAAATGTAGACTTAATGAAAACCAAATGAAATTTGCATCAGAAAATGTTGTCAGCTATTACATACTAACCCATTGTATAAATAATGTAAACATTCAAACATACACATTCAATGCAATAAGGACCTGTCCATTAGAATACAGGGATAACAAGGAGTGAATAAAAATTTAATATAATTAAGTTGGAAACAAGTTGCAATTTGATGTGTATAGTAAATACCTTGGGAAATCCTTAAATAGAAATATAAAATCATAAAGTCAATAATAAACTGTAGATCATAGAAGGCAAACATGCATATATGAGTTGTGATCTAAGAAAACTGGGCATAATGCATGTGCGTAAAGTGTTGTACCAGATTAGCCTGTGCAGTCCGCACAGGCTAATCAGGGACTTCACTTTCTGCTTTTATGACATTTTTCATCTGTGCGGACTACACAGGCTAATCTGGGACGACACTTTAAGCACATGCATTATGCCCAGTTTTCTCAGAACACGACATATATAATATCATGTTAATTGTCATTGACCATGCATTTGTAAATTACTGGTCACACTGTCACAATTTCTTTTACAACTGCCCATTGTTTTACCAATCCTCTACAAAAAGTGATTCTGGGCCATGACAAGCAAACTGACATATGTAGGATTCTTGGCGACTCTAATGATAAATTATTATCTGTTTACATGATTAATTATATCAATCTTAAATGACCTTGACCTTCAATATTGTTACATAAGAGATATAAGAAAACAAAAATTGCCTCAACATCAATACAGACAAGAGTTGCCCAGATTAAAATTCTACAATTCAAATTAACAATTGCAACAATGTTTACCCTTTAATTGATATGCAGTGACATACAGCTAAGGGGGCCATGATGGCCCTTATTAGCTCACCTGAGTTCACAGATGAAAGTTTTTTGAAGACTTTACCATGTAACAGGTTTTGACCACACTTGACCCAGATTCAAACACGGTCTTCAGATTGTCAAGAAAAACATTTTGACCAAGTTTTATCAAGCTTGAGTCATAAATGCCCCTAGAGTTGTAAAAACAAAATAAAACAATTTAAACTGGTGACCTAGTTTGTTGATGCAAGTGACACAGATTCAAACTTGGCCTAAGAATTTCGTCTTTCGCATGAGACGTTAAACCGAGGTGCAGTGTACTAGGTGCTATACACCGGGCACTAAAAAGACCCAGGGTCACCTCTGGAACGGGGTGTCTCCTGTATCTTGCACTATCCCCCGTAACCAACTAACACGTCATCTGGGGGCGATGGCCATATGGGAGACAATCCCGGTGCACTCGATAAAAATGAAGACACGCACACAATTGTCAAGAATTAAAATTATAACCAAGTTCCATTGGGAAATGAATTTCATAAATTAAGCCTTATCAATGGTAACAATGTTTTCTAAGATATGACCAAGTGACCTTGTTTTGTATGCATTTAACCCAGGCTCAAATACAGTCAAGGTATTGCCGAAATGATCATTCTCACCAAGTTTCATCAAGATGTGGCCTCTAGAAAGGTAACAAGGTATTTTTAAGATTGACCTGGTGACCTAGATTTTGGACGCATGTGACCCAGATTCGAACCCAGCCTAGAGATTGTCTAGATAAATAATCTGACCAAGTTTAAACAATAATTACTCCTAAGTGTGACCTCTAGAGTGGTAACAAGGTTTTTCAAAGATTTGCCCTGGTGACCTTGTTTTTGGATGAACAAAATACTGATTCACACTCAGCTGTGAAATGTCAAGATAAACATTTTGTTTAAGTTTTGTCAAGATTGAGTAATAAATATGTCCTCAATGAGGTAACATGATTTTTCTAACATTTGACATGGTGCACTCGTTTTCTTACGCACATGACCAAGAGTCAAATCGTCCTAGATATTGTCCAGATAAGCATTCTGACCAAGGTTAATCAAGATTGGATGAAAAATTTGGCCTCTAGATTGGTTGCGAGCTAAAAGTTGACAACACACACGGGACAACGATGGACGCTGGACATATATGGAGATCACAGTAGCCCACCTTGAGCACTTCCTGCTCAGGTGAGCTAAAAATGTGTACACCATAACAAGGTGCAGCACAACATAAAAGTGCACAGCTTACGTTATTTCCGCAATACTGCAATATAACATTTACAACAAGAATAATAATAATGGTAATGATGATGTTTTTTTCACTTTTTGGCATTATGAATTCAAAGGGAACAGCTCTCTATACATATAGATTGTATACCGGTATCATCATTATTAAGTTTTCTGACCTTAATCTTGTGGTAATCGCAGGAAAACCATGCCATGATTTAACAAGAATTGAAATATGAACATGCATTGTATACGCAGGATTTGCAAAGAAAATATTTACTATTACAGCCACTGTGAATAAAATGTATGGTACAGATCCGAAGATGAAAAGTTACTTAAAGCCACACACCTTATTTGGCATAGTAAATTTAAGTATAAATAATAAACATATTTTATCTATGCCAATAATAGAATATATCTTGTGGTTAAAAGGTAGAAATCCATCTTTTTTGCGCTTTAAAAATAATCATGTTTGTAGAAATGGACTTATACGTATAGAAATCCTACTTTCAGTTTTAAAAGCGGAACCCTTTGAACAATAATACATTATTTGCTAACTAGGCTATATAATTAGTTTTATCTATGCCAATTAGAATATATCTAGTGGTTACAAGGTAGAAATCAATCTTATTCGAGCTTTACAAATTAAAAATAATCACTTTTTTTGTCAAAATGGACTTACACGTATAGAAATCCTACTTTCGTTTTTAAAAGCGTTACCGTTTGAAAAATAATTAATTACTTGCTAACTAGGCTATAGATTTAATTTTATCAATGCCAATTAGAATATATCTGGTGGTTACAAGGTAGAAATCCGTCTTTTTTGAGCTTTAAAACTTAAAAATACTCGCTTTTTTTTGTTGAAATGGACGTATATGTATAGCAATCCTACTTTCGGTTTTAAAAGTGGTACTGTTTGAAAAATAATAAATTACTTGCTAACTAGGCTATAGATTTAATGACAATTTTGCACACCTTCAAATTCCATCTATATGTAGTGATTAACATGTATTTAATTTCAAGGTATGTTGCTGTAACGACAACAAATCACACGCAAAAAAACATTGACCTGAATCTCAATTCACATTATGTACAAAATGCAGTAACCAAAATCATGCAAAAATTTGCATGGAAAACAACATGCAACCAACATACATCATTCATTCAGGAGGTGACAATCGCAAAACTACCATGCTCTGATTCATACGGAAAATGCAAGCCAAATAAAGGGCTTGCACGTCATGTTTCATAACTCAAATGTAAACATTTTTATTGCGCACAATTGAATGCATTCATTGGTCAAACCAACCTGTATGGGAGCCAATCGGATGCAGCGTTACAAAACGTGCACGAAGACTTACACCTCAACAAAACGCTGAACTGACACTTCACATGGGTAATATTGGCAGTGTTCCACATGATTGTGTTCAAATACTGCTATATTGGTGCTAAATATAGAAAAAATGACTTAGTAAATAATTTTCATAAATAAAATTTTGTTTTAATAAATTAGGCTTAATCAATTCATGTTTATTTTATTTACATGAAAACTAAAATATTTACTGATTATTTTATACTGATTTAACTCCCGTTCGGAAAGAATGTATGTGTACAAGAAAGTATAAAAAAATGTATGGATTATTTTATTTAATTATTACAAGAAAGTATATAAAGGTTGATGCTAACATTCAGCAAAATAGCATGAACAATATACCTCAGAACAGCAAGATGTTTTAATATGTAGAAATATGGTGAGTATCGTTTTGTAAATGAAATGGGTGAAAACAAGGTCCAAAATAAAGGAATATGAATCTATTCTAAGTACAGAACGATTTTATCAGCTGCAAACAGAAGAATGTGAAATAATACAAATAAAATAATCAGAGTGGAGCATTAATTAGATGTAAACTTAACATTTATTTTTTCATTTCCAGTTGCTCTTAACCTTGATCTTTTTAAATTGAAACAAGGTTAACC
>VMBQ01012214.1:2788-20152 GCA_007657795.1 Dreissena rostriformis | reverse complement strand
CAGTGCTGACTGGCACTTTACGCAGTGCTGACTGGCACTTTACGCACATGCATTTAGGCTAGTTTTTACAGCACACAGCTCATATATATTATTGGACTCATTTTTTAGACCAAAATTATCTTAAACCGTTTTTGGTTTTCTGGAAATTAATTCTAATATAATTAATATATTAACAGATGCTAATTTTTCATGTGCTGTGAAACATGTTATCCCTTTTAGTTTGACACGTCATATTGTTTAGCTTTTTAATTTCCTGAAGTTTTTCCTGAACATTGCATACCAATAAGCAAGATGCATGTCCGCTTCAATGTACATCACTGTATTACACTTGAACGCCTCTAAAAATAAAGGAAACCATCATTAAATATTCCAATACTAAGAAGTTTGTCTGTTGTTAGCTATATTTTTATTTCAACAAGACTGAATACATTGAGTTGTGTCCCTTGTAGACCGTGATTGTATACATTGAGTTGTTTCCCTTGTAGAACATGATTGTTTACATTGAGTTGTTTCCCTTCTAGACCATGATTGTATAGATTGAGTTGTTTCCCTTGTAGACTTTGATTGTATGGATTGAGTTGTTTTCCTTGTAGACTATCATTGAATAGATTGAGTTGTTTCCCATGTAGACTATGATTGTATACATGAAGTTGTTTCCCTTGTAGACTATGATTGTATACATGGAGTTGTTTCCCTTGTAGACTATGATTGTATACATGGAGTTGTTTCCCTTGTAGACCATTATTGATCAGCGTGACGGCCAGTTCATGGACGTAGAAGTTAGAGATGAAGACACAGGAGGCAGAGATGACAAGCTGGGGACGTATGTTCATCTGTTGTTCTCTCTTAATTAAGTCATGATGCATGTTTAAGGTTTTGAGTTGTAAATATGATGATCACACCACAAAACATTCTGCTGAAAATGTTGCAACTGTTATAACACAGTGAATTACTAATTTGTCACTCGCCAGCTGTCAATGCATGCGTGTAAAGTGTCGTCCCGAATAAGCCTGTGAAGTCTGCCAAGGCTTATCAGGGACGACACTTTCCGCTTATTTTTAATTTATATTTATAGTATTTATTAGTATTTTTCGTTTAAAGAAAGTCTCTTCTTAGCAAAAATCCGGTTAAATCAGGAAGTGTTGTCCCTGATTAACCTTTGTGAGGACTGCACAGGCTAATCTGGGACAAGACTTTACGCACATGCGTAATGAAAAAGAAAAAATCTTTTATATAAAAAAAAGCAATATTTTTCCATAAAAAAACAATGGTTTATATTCCTGTTTGCTTTTTTGTAGGGTATCAGTGGAACTCTCCCCAGTAGCAGAGAAAGGTTTGATAGACAACGTGAGTAAACAGCTATTGTGTTGAGCAAATGTGTTCAACTTTATTTCATTTACTTATCTTGTGTTGTTTTTTTGGGGGGTAAATATACCGTCTTAAATCAATTGTCCATCCATAAGTGTTCTTACGAGTCAATTGACCATCCAAACTTGTAATTTGTTTGCAGTCACCCATTAACCATCTATACCTGTATTTTCCAAACGATTGACTATTTTTACCTGTAATTTTAGAAAGCATTTTATTTTAAAACATTTGACTACCTATTAATGTAATTTAAGAACAATTGACCATCCATATATGTAGTTTAAAAAAAAGACAATCAGTTCATGTAATTTCAGAATAATTAAGCAGCATTCCTGTATTTTCAGAAAAATTTACTGTCTATACCTGTTTCTTTAGATCAATTAACCATCCACACCTGTGATTTAGACTAATTGACTTTCCCAACCCATAATTTAAAAACAATTGACAATTCAAACTTATAATTAAAAAAACAATTAACCATAAATGCTTGCAATATCAGATCAATTAACCAGCCTATCCTGTATTTTTTTTCCGGCGTAGCTGAATAACCTAGGTTTTCACCTTAACCTGACCTTTGTAACTGTCCAATAGAATTCAAATAAAATTTCCCGCGGAAAAGACCTTCATTTATTCCATTGGCTGATTTGAGCATAATCCACCAGACATTGGAAACATGACCGCGTCTTTGTAGTATAGCGTGATACGCTGGTTTGCTGCGTGTTCAGCATGAAACAATCATTAATGATAAGTCTTGATGGATAGAACAGTTTTACACTCAACTTTTGACATCAATACAGTTTGTGTGTGCCGCTTTATATTCAGAGGATTGTCAGCGCCAGAGCGTTTGTACTTAAAGGCTATGTTCTCATATTTAGTTATTACTACCATATTGCTGTCAGTGTACTAGTATATTTTAGTTCATAAAATTATCGTTTTTCGATATCCTGATATTAGTTTTGGCCAAACCATTTTAAATTGTTGTCGAAATTGAACATTAAATATGTAAAAGTATAAAGTTTTAAACAAGCCGTCGTTCCAGCAGTGGAATCGTAACCTCACTTTAAGCATTGCATTCAAAGCCGCAAGGTATCAGGGTGAGTTCGCGGCCAGTACAGGGATCGTTATATAATATAGACGCTATCGGGTGAACTAGGTGAACTGGAATTGTATTTAGACAAGACGTTAAATGAAGATATTCGCCGATATAATTATGGTATCTCATCAATAATAGAGTCTTAAGGTGTTTACAACAAAACCATGATAAATATTATTTTTGATTTATTTAACAAGAATTATTCCACTATATTGACCAATGTATTGAGCACGAGCGAGATGATTCCCGATACTGTTAATAATCGAATCAAATAGCAATGCCCGACAAACCACTTAATAGGTTTGTCCGAAGAACGCGCGAATAAATATTTAAAATATGTACGGATACTTCGCGTGTGGCCGGTTGACTGACATGTTATAATTTCACTTCTATTCTTCTTTTTTTGTATCTATAGATATATGATCAGCAATATGTAATAATGTAAAATAAACTGCGAAAACTAGGCGTAGCATCCCGTACTGCGTGAAATGCAGCTAAGAACTGCACAGAAAAAGACACATGCTATCTTTGATTTCATTCATTAAACTCTTTACCTTTCACCAATTCCAACCACAATCAACGCCGTATATCTTTTTAAGTATATTTCTTGTTAATAATTGAACAGCCTTACCTGTAATTCAAAAAACAATGGATCATTCATTCCTGAACTTTAAAAACAATTGAGCAGCATTCTAGGAAAACTGGACTTAATGCAGTGCAGTCTGCACAGGCTAATCAGGGACTTCACTTTGCGCTTTAATGGAATTTTTGTTTAAAAGAGTTTCTTCTAAACGAAAATAAAGCATAGGCAGAAAGAGTTGTCCCTGATGAGCCTTTGCAGACTGCACATACCCTAAGCCCAGTTTTCCCCGAAAACAGCTCATTCATTCTCTGCAGTGGTTGCCCCTGGAGAACATCAAGTCAGGCAAGCTGCACCTGCGTCTTCAGTGGCTCTACCTCTCCAAGGACCCAGCTCTCCTCAACAAGGTACGTAACTCTGGCTGCCTAGCCAGGTAACTCTTGCTGCAAAGTCCTCGTAGAGGTTACCTCCCCTCTTTATGGCTACTCCCATAGCTGTATCATTGCAGTTTGGTGGCTAAATTGCCATATATTCTGTTAGGACAAAAATAGTTGGGACTAGTTGGTTTTTATATGTTCTGAAATGTTATTTGACATGTGTGTTCTTATTTGGTATATCAAGCTTCAGCATTTTTGACGAACTTTTGGCTGTAAGGTTTTAAATTAAATTTATGTTTTAATAATTGTTTCAATTAGTTCAATTAAATTTTTATAATTATAAATAGGGCTCTGGTAAGTCAGAGCTGCTGTTTTTTATTGTCAGTTTAACAACTGCACTTTAAAAAATAATTTATGGAAATAAATAAGGTACCATTTCTGTTTATTTATAGTTTTCATGTAAGTCATAAATGAAATAAGTATTTTTCTTTACATTCTATATATCTTTTATCCAAGTATAATTAAATGTTTTGAGATTAACCCTTTTAGCGCTGGAACCGAATTTTAAAGGCCTTTGCAAACAGTTTGGATCCAGATGAGACGCCACAGAACGTGGCGTCTCATCAGGATCAAAACTGTTTGCTATTCTGATAGTATTCTTTGAAAAAAAAAAATGGAAGAAAATGCTAATTTTAGAAATTCAGCAGACGACATTTTAGCAGACGACAAATTTCCCAGCATGCAAAGGGTTAATACATACATGTACATAAAGCATGTAGCTGTTGTGATAACACAAGCACTGATATTTAGTATATTTTCACATTTTAATTGTTTGGGCATGAATATTGTGTCCGATTCACGTTTTGAGAAACCCTTAAATATTCCGTTTCCAACATTTTCTGTTTTGAAAGCAATTTATAATAATGCAAATATTTAGGCAATTGAAACTTAATTGTAATATACCTTGTTTATGTGAGAAGTGTTTGGTTTTAAATCAATGGAATAATTCAATCTTTTTTTTCCCTATACTCAATTTTATCCATATTTAGGAAACATTCTATCAGGTGGCCATTGTCCATGTTTTTTTAATGCTTTTCTTCTTACTTATAAACAATGTAAATTCTAAAAACACTGTCCGTGTGCTTTTTGTGTTTATACTCCTATTTACGTTAATGATTTGTTTTGTGCAAATAAACCATTTGCTTGATAAATTATATACTTATTTGACAATTTATTGTAGAGTTTTTTTTTCATGTATTTATGTTTTTTCCATGTATTAATATTTTGTTTACGTTTTGTGCCCTTCTTATTTGTAGATGGTGAGTTAAAGCGTAAGAGATTGGTTTGCTTCGCAGCTTTCAATTCATTTTAGCCTTGCTCTGTGAAAATGGGGTTCAATACATGTGTGTAAAGTGTTGTCCCATATTAGCCTGTGCAGTATGCACAGGCTAATCAGTGGCGAAACTTACGCTTAAATTGGATTTTTGCTGAGAGGAAATTTCCTTTAAACAAAAATAACCTAAAAAGCGGAAAGTGTCCTCCCTGATAAGCTCATGCGGACTAAACAGGCTTATCTGAGGCAACACTTTACACACTTGCATTAAGCCCAGTTTTCCCAGAGCAAGGCTAATTTTCATTGAACATGGGAAAAAGGGTGTGGCATACATACAGTATGCAAAATCTTGAATAATTGTTATAAAAATTACACTTCCACTGTAATGAAATAATGTAAAATAAGACATTTCATGTTAAGTATTCGTATGAAGGCGGCATCAGATTGCATTTTATAAAAGCATAAAATAAGCAGGATACACATGTACCATTAAGAGATCTCACAAACAAATATACCTTACTTTTTAAAAGTCTTCACAAATTAGGGTATTAAATAGACTATTTCTTAACATTTGCCAAAAACATGCTTTTCTTGATCATAAGATTCAAATATTTTAAGCCTGTAACGATTTGGTCATATATGTGACTGAGCCTTTCTCGAAAAGGACCAAAAAGGGTAAAAATGGAAAAATGTGGAAAAACACTTTGTGTTTAGGTTAACAAAAATGTGGGAAAAGGGGGCATATGTCATCCTATAGTGACAGCTCTTGTTAAAAATGCCGCTCACTTTCTAGCCATATCATCAAGAAAGTTACTAGCGTTTATTTCCTATTGTTATTCGCCTCTATATCTTGACTTTACTCGCTGCGTAATTTCTTAGCGGGATGACCTTATAACAGCTCCACTAAGAAAATGTGCAGTGAGTAAAGTCGAGATATAAAGCGAATTTTAATACGAATTAAATGCTAAGCACTATCTTACTTATATGGCTGGAAAGTGAGTGTCATTTAACAATTAAACAAAAGTAATAAAGGGTATAAAACCTGTTATATGACTAGGTGCAATACTGTATGCTGTGCTCACCCCTTGTTTCATCATCACCACATTTGTGTGGATTTTTTCGTTCACTTTGTGATTTATTTATTTATTTTTAAGCAAAAATAATTGTTATTGTTTGGCTTTTAGATTGCTTTTGGATATAACACCCCAATGCATATATAACATATAATTATGTACCATTGACAAGGGTGCATTATTATTAAATTATACAATGCGATTGTGATTTTGATTTGAGAAAGTGTGTAATTATTTTTGGTTTAGTTCACCTAAATACTAGGTGCTCCTGGTTAGCTTTTGTGATCACATTTGTCCCTTGTGCGTCTTGAATCATCAAAACTTACCTTGTGAACACTCTTTTTGCTCAATCATCGTGAAACTTGGTCAGACCATTATTTCCAAATGATATCCCGGTCAACTTCAAAATTGGTAAAAAACTAGGTCACTAGGTCAAATAAAAATTAGAAGTCTTTTTTTCCCAGTTTTTTATAGCTCCAGTTCATTTAAAAAATATGGCTGCCAAGGCACGTTTTCACCAACCAATTCTAAGTTTAAACAAGCAAATTCGTTGAATTGATATCCCCTGCCAAACTAGAGCTTTGTCACAGTATACAAAGGGCCATAACTCTCTTATTAACAGATGGTGTACAATGCCATTTGGCGTGCATCATCCTCTTATCCATATATATACTCATACCAAGTTTCAATGAAATCGGCCAAAGCACTTCCAAGATATGGCTCTGGACACAAAAGTGCCATACGGATGGACGGACGAAAGGACGAACGCACATACGGACAACGCCAAAACAATATCCCTCCGCCTTTGGCTGGGGATAAAAAATGGAATATACTTAAAACTGTGATGTTCTAATAATTGTTTATTGTTGAGTTTATCTTGACATTTAACCCCCAAATTTCAAATAAGTGTCTTTGGGTCTCCGGTGAGCACACCAGGGCCTTCAGCCCTCTTGTATGTAATTTTTAGCTCGACTATATTTGAAGAAAACCCGAGGTATTGTCATAGCCCTCTCTTCTTCCTCGTCGTCGTCGACGTCGTCTGAAAACATTGGCCACAATTTTTGCAATATTGAAGATAGCAACTTGATATTTGGCATACATGTGTATCTCATGGAGCTGCACATTTTGAGTGGTGAAAGGTCAAGGTCATCCTTCAGGGTCAAAGGTAAAAAAAAATCAAAAAAAAAATCATGTGTATCTCATCGACCTGCACATTTTGAGTGGTGAAAAGGTCAAGGTCAATGATGACCTTCAAGGTCAAAGGTAAAAAAAAACAAAATCCAAGCACTCACAGCCAAGCGTTGGCATCCGCTCGACAGTGCTCTTGTTATAATATTTTTTCACTCCTAGCGATATAAGGATTGCCTGTCAACATATTATTCAAATCCAAAAGAATACTATTCTTATATTTTGGGGATTTTTTCACATTTTTGTTTATTAATGTGCTTTTACAATTTTGTAACAGAATTTGAAATACTTCTTATTGTTTTATTCATTTGAGCCTTGCTCTCTGCAAAGGGGGTTTAATGCATTTGCGTAAAGTGTTGTCCCAGATTAGCCTGTGCAGTTCGCGGACTGCACAGGCTTTTCTGGGACAACACTTTACGCACATGTTTTCAACCCCCTTTTCACAGAGAGAGGCTCTTTTTCATTACTCTTTCATTTACACCCATGCCATGCAGTTATTCTAGTGTGTAGTGATTTGTACCCATTATTCTCCTTGTAGAACATGGTTACGGAAAATATAGCAACACTTTGGGAAAAAACTTTATTTAATGATTAATGTTGTAACCAAAGCTGAAATTTTGCTGTCTTTTTCGTATAGTTCACTTTTAAATTGCTTAGAAATGTAAAGGTGTTTTTGCTTGAAATACAATTTGTCTCAGAAGCATTTTTANCTATACCGGTCTGAATATTTGTTTTTATGTCCCCCATATTGTTTTGTGTTTGGATAACCCCCAACTAATATTAAAAAAACAAATAGTCCGTGATTTTTTTTTTGCTTTAATTTTTATAGCCTGTGCCTTTTTTTTTGGAAAAAATAGTGCAATATACCATGAAATTGGGAAAAATATAAATTATTAATATGATTATAAATAATAGTTTTCCAATTGTTTATAAGTGCATGGTTAACTTCATTTTAAAAATTATATTATAAAGTACTACAGATTTATATTGCTGTATAATAAATAATAAACACAATAAATCAATTACTAAGTTTATTGGAAAAGTTTGGCATCTTTTGAGAAAATTTTGGTCAGAATTTTGGGGAAAAAATCTTACTTTTTGCAATTGGGAAACAGCCTGTAAGAGGGGGGCAGTGCTAGTGCATTTTCTCCCAGTGGTCCAAAGTTTTAATCTGAAGGCAAAAACTTGTATTCAACTTTTTTCTTGCTGTTTTAATTATGTTGGATTATTCTAAATGTTCTAATTTTATGAGCTAAATCATAAAATGTTATTGTTGAAAAATGTGAAAATCTTTGAATAAAGTGTCTTTAGCTTAATTACTCTAAGTATTTGCACTATCTTTAGTTAAAAGCCTGGTTTTATTACCAAAATATATTATGTTTTGTAACTCTTATTTTTTTGGAAAATCAGAAGCTTTAGGCTTTATCTAGCTTAAAACAGATTATGTCAAATTGGAATAAGACATCAAACTTAGAATTGAAATCATTTTTGCGATTTTCTCACACAAAACTGTTCATTTCTTGTTCTGAATGTATTTTTTAAGTATCCTTTACATACCTTTAGTATAAGATATACTTTTCCATGATATTTTTCCATTTAAAGTGACTATGTTTTTTTCATCCTTTTTACTGAATACAACAGTTAATAATGCATCAATTCACTTTTGAATAAACACAGTTATTTAAACTTCACATGATAGTATTATAATTTTTATAAGTTTGTTAAAGTTATGTTGGAAGTCATTTAACCTCAAAATTGACCAATCATATTTTATTTCCATTACAGTTGTATCTTTTATTCAGGAAACTATTGTTCCTAATCTGGCATCCATATTTGCACTTCCGTATTGTAGTTTAAAAACAACACATACTAAAGTGATTGAAAGTGATTTTTATGCCCCCTTTAAAAAAAAGGGGGGTATATTGTTTTTTGTCTGTCTGTCTGTCTGTCTGTCATTCTGTCTGTCCAAAACTTTAAGAAATCTTAAAGTTTTGTCATTACTTTTGCAATATTAAAGATAGCAACTTCATATTTGGCATGCATATGTAACTCATGGAGCTGCACATTTTGAGTGGTGAAAGGTCAAAGTGGCGCATTAGGGGGCATTGTGTTTCTGACAAACACATCTCTTGTTTTCCTAAGAGTAACTTATTCATAAGTGTGTTTGACTAATTTGACTACTTTACTTACATTAAATCCCCAGTAAAAAAAAATCTCCTATTCTTAACTTCCAAAATAAAACTTATAACTGAAACTTATTAAAATTACGATTGACTGTACTTGCTTTTATATTTTTATAAAGTCCACACTCATTCTGTTTTCACCTCTCTTAAAGTGGCTTTCAGACATTTCTTTTCATACTCAGTTGAGTCCAAATTCGAGACACAAAAAAATAGTTGTTATCCTAAATTGTGCGTGGCTGGCTGTAATTAAATGCAGTACTTAGCATAAAATACAAAAGTTTCACGCTCTTTTTCTCACCATTGTCACAAAACATTGTTCTGGGAAAACTGGGCTTAATGCATGTGCGTAAAGTGCCATCCCGTTTAATCAGGGACGGCACTTTCCACTTATATGGAATGTTTTGTTTAAAGGAAGTCGCTTCTTTATGAAAATACAAATATGAATATTTAACTGGAATGTGTCGTCACTGATAAGCCCTTGTGGACCTCTTTACGCACATACATTAAGCCCATTTTTCCCAGAACAAGGCTCACAGTTTCACAAAACATCGTTATCACTGTTTCAGTCGATAGTGAACAATGCCAAGGAGGGAGCTGCAACTAAGAACGACCTGTCCTCATGTATCCTGATGGTGAACCTGGACTCTGCACGAGAGCTGCCGGTGAGTTCAGTGTAACCTGTACAGATTATGTGTAACCCTAAGTCAAGTCAATGCTATAGTACAGTGTTACCTGTACAGATTATGACATAAGATGCACATTGTGTAACCCTAAGTCAAGTCAATGCTATAGTACAGTGTAACCTTTACAGATGATGTATAACCATAAGTCAAGTCAATGCTATAGTACAGTATTACCTGTCCAAATTATGTGTAGCACTAAGTCAAGTCAAGGAAATATTTACAATGTCAGTACTGTATATTTGACACAAGAGAGCAGTCAAACCTAATTATTTCATAATAATTCTTTAACTTAAAAAAATGCTAAAACAAATTCACTGCCTAGGGCAATACCCAGCTCAATGTGTGTAATGGAACAAAATCAAGACATCAAGAGTTGAGGTCCTATTGTTTTATGTTTGCTTGTAAGAAGTCCATTATAAACGATTTCTGTAGTGTTTTGTGTTTGTTTTTCTTTCAAAAATTGTGGACTAGGGCTTTTAGAAAAGTATTCTCCAGTACATGCATGCAATTCTGTTCCAATTCATAATTCACATCCAAGTTGGTTTTATCCCAGTTTTATAAACCCTTTTTTCAGTAAAGAAACTTCTAGCCTTCCCCGGTATTTAAATATTTGAAATTGAGCCCTGCTCTTGGAAAATGGAGTTTAATTCAGACTGCACAGGCTAATCAGGTACGACACTTTACGCATATGCATTAAACCCTTTTTCTCAGAGCGAGGTTCAATTGTTTGAAAGTTTGTTGAGCAACCCATATTGTATCAACTGACCATGGTTGTGTGATTTCTGCTGACAAGGGAGTTTTTTTGTTGTCCATTTAGGTGTAGTTTTATTCCTTGAGTTTTTTTAGCTCTCCTATTGTGATTACCTTATGTTTGGCGACCGGTATCATGCAGTGTGCGTAGTCAACAACTAGCTTTGTACCACTCTAGAGGTCATATTTGTGACCCAATCTTGATGAAACTTGGTAACAATGTTTATTTTGGCATTATCTATGCAAAATTTGAATCTGGGTCACATGCATCCATAAAGTGGGTCACTAGGTCAAATCTTAAAAAAACCTTGTTACCTCTCTAGACCCAACATTTATGACTCAATCTTGATGAAGCTTGGAATGTTTATCTTGATAATATCTTGGCTGAGTTTGAATCTGGGTCACTGGCATCCAAAAACTAGGTCACCAGGTCAAATTTAGATAAACCTTGTAAACACTCTATAGAAAATTTATTAGTCCCCTGCAAGTTTATGGAACTATAGGTTTACCCTTATTCAATCCATAGTGTCTGTCCGTTNCTTTCGATGCAATCAAGCGAAAATAAAAAGGTTTAAATTTAAGTGGGCATTTCTTCAAGTAAACCCCTGAGCACAAAGAAAGCCCTAACCTTCTCCATGGTGAGAACTGGTTTGAAGTCATCCCTGTCATCCACATAGTCAAAATGCAAGCCAAGAGCCCACGAGTTCTCTTCACGTATCAACATCAGAGTGCCATGTTTCCATTTGGTTCTGCCAATCGCTGAGCTGTCGTACTTCACTTGACCATTAAACGCCAGATATGCCACTTAAAAATAAAACTAGACGATTACTGTAAAGTCCTTTATATTTGTCAGCATGACTTTTGTGGTTTTTCTAGCAATGACTTTTTCATGGACACGTAAATTCATGGATTTTTTATTTCAGACAGAAAAAAAAAGAGAAATTTGCGTTGGTCATTTTCCGATTTGTTTGTGTTAAATTCCTGGACCGGTCAACCCACAAAATAAAATAAAAAATTATGTCACATTTGTAATAATGATTTTACAGTATTGTCTATCATAGTAGAATCAGAAACAGATATTCATATTTATCATCTTTACGCGACATTATCAGAAATACGGATTAGCAAGGAACTGCACTGTTGCTATGCTTATCCAATCAGAGTACCACCCCCACTGCTGAAGCCACATGTTGCAATATGTGGCAAGAGATAATAGTCATGTTTAATTGTAGGAAAGTTGATAATAACAATTGCGAATGAGAAACTGTATATCATTTGTAGTGTTTTTCCCAGGCCCTTTTAGCTTGGCGCTGCGCCACGCCGCCCTTCCCAAACGCCACTCTGCCCTATTCAAAGGCAAAAAAGACCCCACGCCCTTTTCTTGTTATATAGAGTCATTAGAGACCAAGGCAATAAAGTTTAATAATTAAATTGTTTTAGTGAACACTTTATTGCACAGTAAAAAAATCCTAATAAAATATATCCTGCGTTACCTGCAACATATATTGTTGTCTTCATTGTTTCACACATAATTATGTGTAAAAAATGCAAGAAAGTAAGAAATGCATCTCTTGAACTTAATGATAAATAATATAAAAACATTAGAATTGATAAGTATTGCCCTTTTTTGCAAAAACTGCGTGTTAAAGTGCCCTTTTTGAAGGTAACCTTCAGGCTATATTGATATGTTTAGAGTGTTCATTGATAACATCCATACAAGTATATAACTTTTGTAGCAAGCAGTATTAATGTTACACTTAACACATCATTTTGGGTTAACCATGAACAAAGACCTTCTGAATTAGTCCAAAAGTAGGTCAATGTCAAGGTAAAAATAAAGTAAGGTGATATCAATTCAATTCAAATTTATTCAGGTACAAGATCAAGGTACAATATGACAATAATACAGATAAGAACCTATAATAAAACAAATATGGTAAAGAAATAACAGTATACAAATATATATTGATCTTGCAGACCTGGGATAACCCAATAAAGAACAAGTGATTATTTCCATTGGGGTCCCTTATCTCAAGCAAACAAGAAGTACAATGTTACAATATCCAGAAGTGAAAAAAAACACAAAACTTGTGTGAAGGTTGTGTCAAGGTTTTTTAAAACACCATCTCAAAAAAATAAAAATTTGGAGATGCAAGGCAGATAAAGGTGCGGAACGGACGGTCTCACAGGCACACCCATATTATAACTTGCTGTCAATAATATTTAAACACATAACACTGTTTATTAAAAATAGATCATTGTTTAAAAATTAATATAATATAAGGACTAGACGATATAGTAATCCTGCACCTGAATATTTATCACAGAAAAACGAACTAAAAATAGCAATAAATACATAATATACAACATTCAATAATAAAAAGAATCAGAGTTTTTTATGGGTGCGTTGATACTGTTTTAAGACATCTCCGCTGTGAGTATCAAATCTTTGAAGGATAATCTTACGATTTAGACGTTTTTTTGGGTTAACCTTGTAATAATAGTCAGACAGGGGGAAGGACAGACGGACGGACATTTACAAAAACTAATGTTTTTAATAAATAAACAATATACTTCCTGGCAAAAAAACTTGAATTGGGTCACATCCAAAAAGCTTGTCAAGAAATTTTTGACATTGGTGATTTGTTTCAAAGAAAAATAATATAATTTTTTGTAATGTGGATTCTTCAATGGGTAAATTTTGTGAAATCATGGCCGCAAAGCAAATACTAACCTTCTGGGTCAAGACTAAATTCATTGGGATCGAAGTCTGGAGCATCAAGGATAGGACGGGATTGCTTGATTGAATCATCACTCTCTTTGAGTGACAGATCTTCTAGTTGTTGTAAGACATCAGCCTGCAATAAGAAGACACATGGCTCAAATTGTTCTAAAGCTAAATTAATCTTCTTTCTTTTATACATAATGATAAAATATGACATTTCTGCAGTAAAATAACAGCAGTGAAAATAAACAAATTGTTATTTTCACCGGTGAAAATAACAAATTTTCAGAACTACTCTTTCTATTTTCAGATTATCATATCAAAATGTACTTCCCTTGTTTATATTTTTTCTATGATCACGAGTGAAATAGAATCGATATTCCACCGAATCCAACAAATTTTCTTTTTATTTTATGCTTTTTTGTCGTTTATTTACATTGTAAAATAGTTTAACTGAAGAATTTTGCTGGAATAATTACATCATTTCGTCATCAAAATGACGTCATTTCGTCAACAAAATGACATCATTTCGTCAACAATATGACGTCATTTCAATGTTTTGAGGTACACCAAGGGAGAGAGGGAAACTTTTCAACGAGAGGGAAACAGCTGTTTATTATTTTCTTGAAAAAGGGGCATAAAAGAAACAGAAAATTTGTTCATGTCAGTGTAAGATCGTTTGTTATTTCACTCGCGATCATAGAAAAATAATATTTTCTATGATCACTCGTGAAATAACAAACGATCTTACAATGACATAAACAAATATCCTATATCCTTATTTCAATTAAATGTACTTGTAAGTTACCTTGTACTATTAGAAGCATACATACTCAACACGTTTAATGATTGTCATTAACACCAAGATGATAATGAGGATACCAATTCATTATTTTTGCAAAAAGCCACTGTCAATCAAACACAGGAATAATCCAATACTGTAATTAGTCGACACAGTGGTAAGTGGAGTTAGAATATCAATGTTTGCCGCTCACTGAGCTATTTCACTACAGACAGTAGATTGTTGTGCACTTAATTCTGGCACAGTATTTCGAATTACAAGACTGGACTGCCTGTCAAGACTCCTACATCCTTACATCGGATTTTCTGATTTCCAAGGGCTTCAAAGGTTTATAACATAGACGTACCACTTCAATGTGTTACGTAATTTACGCCCGGTGTCCATTAAGGGAAGCACTGGTAGAACACAGAAATTGGTCTCGGTTTTGCTGTTTAATGGGGTTTAATTTAAAAATTGAACAGCTCTTAAAATGCAAAAACATGTAAATATCATTATTGAGAAAAGTTTGTGGCCAATAACAATTTTCTTTAGCCCAATTTCTTAATTTGTAGTTGGTGAAGTTAAAAACAACTCAGGGCTTGTATTTTATTCTCAGTAGCGAACTATTGACAACTACAATTCAGATAAATGCTTACATCTCTCAAAGAGTAGGAAATTGTTATCAAAAACAAACNTCCGACATCCCTTAATTGCTGTGATTTGGCTACCAGGCCCCGCTTTCTCAAACATAGTTGAGGCTAGAGACTGGCTTAAGTCACTTATTTAATTGATTGATTTTGTGTATATTTTGATGTTGAGAATTGTTTTTAAAATAGTATTTATCGTGTCCACATACAATTTCAATGAAAGCTTGTACATGTATATATGTTTAAAATGATTTTTTTTCCACACTTTATTGCAATATGAAAAAAGAAAGCTCAAGATAATTCTGTTTAAAACAGGCTAAAGATTTTTTTGAAGAAAATGGAAAACAGATTTGTCATAATGTTCAGCAATCAAACACAAGAGGCTTGCTTTTGAATAACATGAGAGCACTAGATTGCTAGCTCTTACTGATTTAATTGCCAGCTTGCAACCAAAAACACTTCAGACAATAAGTGGGCGCCGATAATAGAATTCGTATACAGGTCAAAGTTTACAGTTCAGGGATAACAGACTTACTCATTTGATGACTCAAGGGTTAATTGTGAAACTATTGTATCTTATACAGAAATATTTAGCTGCTAAAACAGTTTTTCGCCAAACCCTTGGACTGATTTAAAGCCAATTTCTGGAATAACTAGGCTTAATTCATGTGCGAAAAGTGTTGTCCCAGATAAGCCTGTACAATCTGCATAGGCTAAGCAGGGACGACACTTTCCGCATTCACAGTATTTTTCGTTAAAAGGAAGTCTCTTTTTAGCAAAAATCAAGTTTTGGCAGAAAGTGGCATCCCTGATTACATTGTAGCCTGTGCGAACTGCACAGGCTAATCTGGGACAACACTTTATGCACATGTATAAAGCCTAGTTTCCACAGAACGCAACTCTTTTAGTGAAATACTTACAGCAAACAGGTTCTACAACCCACTTTATGGCCATCAACCGATGCTGATCGCCTTCGATATCTGAGCAGCGCGACTTGTCGAACATATGCTGAATTAGCGAACCGCAGTGGCCGAAATGGCGCCCGCACAAAATGCATTCTGTCGACTTCTGTAACTCATGGCAACCAACCTTGAAGAAGCTGTGCTTGAAGTCCTTGTTCAACAGTTTGTCATAATAGTGGTCCTTGAGTTTCTCAAATGGTTTTTTACCTGTGAAGGCCTCTGAACAGACACCTGGAAAAAACATTATTGAAGTGATTTTCTCACTGCTTTGTGAAAATGTCTTTTTTTTAAATACTGATAATAAAAGCTCAAATTTATAATAAACAAGCAAATTCGTAGAATTGATATCCCCTGCAACATATATTTTGTTTAAGGATGGATGCAAATCGGACAGATGAACATACTACGATACAAAGGGCCATTACTCTGTTATTAACAGATGGTGTACAATGCCATTTGGCGTGCATCATCCTCTTATCCATATATATACTCATACCAAGTTTAAATGAAATCCGCCAAAGCACTCCCAAGATTTGGCTCCGGATACAAAAGTGTCTCAAGTAAAAAGCATTTTTTCAAGATACAAAGGGCCATAACTCCGTTATTAACATATGGTGTACAATGCCATTTGGCGTGCATCATCGTCTTATCTATATATATACTCATACCAAGTTTCAATGAAATCCGCCGAAGCACTTCCAAGATATGGCTCCTGACACAAAAGTGCCTATAGTACAAAGCATTTTTTCAAGATACAAAGGGCAATAACTCTCTTATTAACAGATGGTGTACAATGCCATTTGGCGTGCATCATTGTCTTATCTATATATATACTCATACCAAGTTTCAATGAAATCAGCTAAAGCACTTTTAAGAAATGGCTCCGGACACAAAAGTGCCTATAGTAAAAAGCATTTTTTCAAGATACAAAGGGCCATAACTCCGTAATTAACAGATGGTGTACAATGCCATTTGGTGTGCATCATCGTCTTATCCATATATATACTCAAACCAAGTTTCAATGAAATCCGCCAAAGCACTTCCAAGATATGGCTCCGGACACAAAAGTGCCGGACGGACGGACGGACGGACAGCCGGACGGACGGACAACGCCAAAACAATATCCCTCTGCCTCTGGTGGAGGATATATACTCATACCAAGTTTCAATGAAATCCGCCAAAGCACTTCCAAGATATGGCTCCGGACACAAAAGTGCCTATAGTAAAAAGCATTTTTTCAAGATATAAAGGGCCATAACTCTGTTTTTAACAGATGGTGTACAATGCCATTTGGCGTGCATCATCCTCTTATCCATATATATACTTATATCAAGTTTCAATGAAATCCGTCAATGCCATTTGGCGTGCATCATCCTCTTATCCATATATATACTTAT
Source organism: Dreissena rostriformis (assembly GCA_007657795.1). NCBI lineage: Eukaryota > Metazoa > Mollusca > Bivalvia > Myida > Dreissenidae > Dreissena > Dreissena rostriformis. Next base: position 3,012 of record VMBQ01012214.1, on the reverse strand, counting down.
ATCAAGTTTCAATGAAATCCGTCAAAGCACTTCCAAGATATGGCTCCGGACACAAAAGTGCCTATAGTAAAAAGCATTTTTTCAAGATACAAAGGGCTATAACTCCGTTATTAACAGATGTTGTACAATGCCATTTGGCGTGCATCATCGTCTTATCCATATATATACTCATACCAAGTTTCAATGAAATCCGCCAAAGCACTTCCAAGATATGGCTCCGGACA
>VMBQ01012212.1:0-21582 GCA_007657795.1 Dreissena rostriformis | reverse complement strand
CTTAATTGTCTTCCTTATTTTTGGAAGATTTCTGCGAAAAATAGAAATAGAGTTATACAATTTGCACTTGGCAGCTATGTAATTTGTTTGTAGCTTTATTGATTATTCAAAATATCATTATTTTTACATTGTTGTCTTGATAACAGACACGCTTCAAGACGTCTACATGAACAAAAGAAACATGCTACAAGCATTCCATAACCAACGTTCGAATTAAAGAAGCAAAAGGCAATGTTGAATGATAGTTGCTCCATTTTCTGGATCTGTAATTAAATTGTTTCAAAAGTAACTCGGAAAATGTATACTCATATATTTTGAGTTTTGAAAAATGTACTCTTTTAACATTTAAAAAAAACTCATGCCATAACTTAACATTAAAAACTATTGAAAGATAAAGTGATTGATTTTGAAACAATAATTCTTTAATTTAAAAAAAAGGCCATGTGTACAAGGATGGTTTTCAGTAAGTATAGTTTATAGATAAATAAAAAGTTATTCAATTAATCAGTATTTGTACATATTTAATTCATACAATGAATACTTAAAATCATGGAAGTAGCAATTATATTGAATTCAATATGTATGAATGCTGCTAATTCAATAATAAACTAAATGTGCGTCGACGACCTAAAATTCTGTTGGAATAGAGATGCCATTATTTTCTGGAATAAGATTTGATTGTATTAACTTTATGTAGACAAACGTTATTAAAATGTAAATTACAATATCTTAACTTCCCTAAGATATGCTGTCGTGAAAGGCGCTTACGAGATTTGTGTTGTACAAGGACAAACAATATCAAAACAAATTTAGAACACATTTGAAAAGCATCGCCTTTTTATAAAAACAGAAACAAGATATTAATTCCCTACCCCTGTCGGCAAAGCCAAAAGTGTGAGTTGTTTGCAGTATAAACATTAATAACTTGATAAGGAAATTAATTATATTCTACATTTTAGCTATAAAAAAGTTTTAAAAAACCCGGTCAAGTGAATTTTTGTATTAGAGAACTTCTAAGATTTACGGTTATCATTTCCTTACAATTGCCGAGGAGAAGCTAAGATCCAGGTTATTGACTGTAAGTTTNCTATAAAAAAGTTTTAAAAACCCGGTCAAGTGAATTTTTGTATTAGAAAACTTCTAAGATTTACGGTAATCATTTCCTTACAATTGCCGAGGAGAAGTTACGCTCCAGGTTATTGACTGTAAGTTTGTTCAATTGGTCATGGCTAGTTTAAAGAACATAATAGTGTGAACGATTCGGCTTACTTACTTACACTTAATTTGGCGATGGGTGTGACGTTGTAGTATTTTTTCCATTGTTAAGTTTATCAATTTTTAATTGGAAAAGACTTACTAACTCATCTACCGTGCTTTCAAACTGTTCGCATGCTTACAGCAATATTAAAATGTGTATTCATGCAATAATTTGCATTTCATTATTTCTGTTTACATTATGTTCTTGCCTGAGTGCATTCGACGTTGTTGGCAGGTCATGTAGCGGAACTCGTGGATTTTTTTTTTCTTGTAAGGTACAACGTTGTTAGATACCATGAACCCAAAAAAGCACAATTACTATTGATGNTGCACTGAAAGATTAAGATCTTAACGTTATTTATGTTTAATTCGGAGTTGCACAATCAAGAGAGTATATACATGTACGATTGTAATATCAAAATTTCCCTAATCTCGAATCAAACCATAAACAAAAGAAAAGTATTATTCAATTGTAAATAATTTAATTTTGTATAGCATAAACTCCATTATATATAAACACGATATCAACTGATGTGTTGGGAAATCCCAATTATTGTATCCCAGATCTATTTGTCTTAACATACTCGGTCATATTCATATGTTGGCTTAAGATTGAGACAATAAAATTTTGACATTAAAATTGTATTAACGCGCTTTGAAACTGCAGATAACGAACAGTCAATACCGATATGTTAAACCAGCGTAGCAATACAAGATACTGATTTATGTCCTGGTTATTTGAAATATCACTTTTTTTGTATTTTTAGAAGTGATAACTATGTTTTTGTTCAAAAATAATATCAGCAAAATCGCACATGAAAGAACAACTGTACATGAATTTATGTATTATTGTGCATCTATTTGGTGATCATAAAAACATTCGTCATAAGTCACGTAGCTACATGTAGGCCTGTTTGTCCCGGGTCTGCAACTTTTTCTCAATAGTGGTAAAATTGAATGTCCAAAAAATACAATAAAAATCGAATGCAAAGCGGTTTGAGGGTCGAACGATTCGGTCCAATGAAAGAGATTGTCTAAGTCCGCACTGGCTTATCTCTGACGACACTTTCCGCTTCTATGGCATGTTTCGTGTAAAGGAGTTCTCTTCTGAGAGACAATTAAATTAAGGCGGAAAGTGTCGTCCCTAATTAGCCTGTGCGGTCCGCAGGCTTATCTAGGACTACACTTTACGCACATACATGTAACCCAGTTTTCCCAGAACGAGGCTCATTTGCTACCATCGATGATATTAGGATAAACAGCGGCATATCGGAAACCAAACACGTTGGTGGTACCGAGTGAATGGGCTATGGTCTCATTACCCATGCATATATACTGGTCTCATCTTGTATCCGTCTGATTTAAACTACATGATTACATGGATAGTGTTTAATTAAGCATTGACTTAATCAAAGACGACGCTTTTCGCTTAAACTGGATTTTTTAAAGATACTTTCTTTAAACGAAAAAATATAATAGCGGAAAGTGTCGTCCCTGATTAGCCTGTGCATACTGTACAGGCTAATCTGGGACGACACTTTACGCACACGCATTACACCCCTTTTTCACAAAGCGAGGCTTAATTATAAAGAAATAGCTATTCGGTGTATATGTCGCTCACTAAGAAATAAATACGACAACAGTTTATATAATTAAGACTATCTGAGAGAATGTGAGCATATCGTGATATAAACATTTAAATATTCAGACCATGATAGTGCATGGTGTGATCAAAATGTCAACGATTACTATTTTAACAGCACTAACTCGGTAAGAATACTCTACCAAGAAAAAATGGGAAATGGATCAGACCATTAGTACAATAAAGTTACTTTAGTTCGGTTAACATTTCTGAAAATATAAATTGCTAGGAAATTGACTAAAGCATTATGTGTGTGGACTCCTGTTGATTTCTTAATTGTCTTCCTTATTTTTGGAAGATTTCTGCGAAAAATAGAAATAGAGTTATACAATTTGCACTTGGCAGGTATGTAATTTGTTTGTAGCTTTATTGATTATTCAAAATCACATTATTTTTACATTGTTGTCTTGATAACAGACACGCTTCGAGACGTCTACATGAACAAAAGAAACATGCTACAAGCATTCCATAACCAACGTCCGAATTAAAGAAGCAAAAAGCAATGTTGAATGATAGTTGCTCCATTTTCTGGATCTGTAATTAAATTGTTTCAAAAGTAACTCGGAAAATGTATACTTATATATTTTGAGTTTTGAAAAATGTACTCCTTTAACATTTACAAAAAACTCATGCCATAACTTAACATTAAAAACTATTGAAAGATAAAGTGATTGATTTTGAAACAATTATTCTTTAATTTAAAAAAAAGGCCATGTGTACAAGGATGGTTTTAAGTAAGTATAGATTATAGATAAATAAAAAGTTATTCAGTTAATCAGTATTTGTACATATTTAATTCATACAATGAATACTTAAAATCATGGAAGTACCAATTATATTGAATTCAATATGTATGAATGCTGCTTATTCAATAATAAACTAAATGTGCGTCGACGACCTAAAATTCTGTTGGAATAGAGATGCCATTATTTTTTTCTGGAATAAGATTTGATTGTATTAACTTTATGCAGACACACGTTATTAAAATGTAAATTACTATATCTTAACTTCCCTAAGATATGCTGTCGTGAAAGGCGCTTACGAAATTTGTGTTGTACAAGGACAAACAATATCAAAACAAATTTAGAACACATTTGAAAAGCATCGCCTTTTTATAGAAACAGAAACAAGATATTAATTTCCTACCCCTGTCGGCAAAGCCAAAAGTGTGTGTTGTTTGCAGTATAAACCTAAATAACTTGATAAGGAAATTAATTATATTCTACATTCTAGCTATAAAAAAGTTTTAAAAACCCGGTCAAGTGAATTTTTGTATTAGAAAACTTCTAAGATTTACGGTAATCATTTCCTTACAATTGCCGAGGAGAAGTTACGCTCCAGGTTATTGACTGTAAGTTTGTTCAATTGGTCATGGCTAGTTTAAAGAACATAATAGTGTGAACGATTCGGCTTACTTACTTACACTTAATTTGGCGATGGGTGTGACGTTGTAGTATTTTTTCCATTGTTAAGTTTATCAATTTTTAATTGGAAAAGACTTACTAACTCATCTACCGTGCTTTCAAACTGTTCGCATGCTTACAGCAATATTAAAATGTGTATTCATGCAATAATTTGCATTTCATTATTTCTGTTTACATTATGTTCTTGCCTGAGTGCATTCGACGTTGTTGGCAGGTCATGTAGCGGAACTCGTGGATTTTTTTTTTCTTGTAAGGTACAACGTTGTTAGATACCATGAACCCAAAAAAGCACAATTACTATTGATGGGAGACAACTCTTACAGAGGTTCGATATGTTGCGGGATGATAATTTCTTATGTCGATACATTGATTTTGCAGTCTGAGCTGGTTTTGAGAAAAGTACATTTTGCACAGAGGTGAGGTTATTACGAATAGTTGCAAACATTAATAATATGTATTGTTCTGTATTACGCGTTTTATAAGATATCCAGATAAATAAAAATTTAGCAATGAATAAGTCCAATTCGTGTTCAGGGGAGAAGTAAATATAGAGTCCAGAATTTGTTTCCATCCATACAACATATATTTATGGCTGCAAATACTTGTAATGTTAGATGATTCTTTCCTTAAAGTGACAGATGGTTTTCATAAGAAAAAGACATTAGTCGCACATGTGTTTGTTTGTCAGAACCCCTATAACAACGCACATATATCGCCATTACGTTATCAATTCCCACCTGGAGACTATGTGCAATGGCGAACATTTCCAATGCTACACATCCGAGCATCAGAGGAAATATTCTAAACATATGGGGTTATTTGTCATAATCTACAGATGTTAACATCGATTCCGTTAGCTTGTAAATTAAAAGAATTGTTTGGTTTATATTACATTGTTCTTATTGATTTAAGCACTTACCTGAGTTCACGGACACCACTTGTTGAAGACTTGAACTGATGATCTAGTGTTTAACTCCACTTGACCCCGATTCAAATATCACCCTAATGTAGTCATGATTCTAACCAGACTGAGACATAAATGTGGCCTCTACATTGGAAACATGTTTTTGTGAGATGTGACCGTGTGCCCGCTAAATATATTAAACCTTGGCTTAGATAGTGTCAATATGAACATTCTGACCAAGTTTCATCCAAGCGAAATAATACGTGTTGTCCCTAAATGTATGTTTAACAGATTTAACTTAGTTACAAAGATTTCAAACGCAATTGACCTACATTCGAACTCGGTCTCGATTTTTTCGAGAGTAATAACTGTTATAGAAATAATCATTCTGACTTAGTTTTATAAATTTTGTGTCATAAATGGGGCCTCTAGAGTGTTAGAAAGGCTGTTCTAATGTTTAACCTGGTGACCTAGTTTTTGGACGCACGCACCCCAGATCCTTCGTCGTTTAAGAAACTTGAAACTTGAAACTTTATATTTGATTTAACGCCTATTTCTATAAAAAAAATATTCAATGGCGTTGTACAATGACATATTATACATTACAACACTAAATAACAATACTAACACTAATACAACTTATTTCAACAACTGGCAATGTTAAATGAAAGATCGTCAGGATAATTAAAACAGAGTTCAAGTGATATGACTATTACAAATAACCGTTCCCAATAGATAATTATTACTAAAAATCAATTGACGATGACTTAGATAAAAAAAAAACTATATTATATTAAAAGATTTATAAAAGATATTATATTAGAGATATTAGACAATATTATATTAAAGGATATATAACAGATAATATATTAAAGATATTATACAATATTTATATATTTATATAAAACTTAAATGATGGCATATATAATTTAAAAGCTTAAGCTGTAATCACAGTCATGTTTTGTGTGTAGACATTCTAATATATTTTACATTATTGTTTAGAATAGTGCTTAAAAGTCTCTGAAATACCATGTTTTCAGTTTCCGTTTAAAACTTTCGATTGTTTTTGATTTCCGAATGTCCAGGAGAATTTCATTCCACAGGCGTGGTCCGACAGGTCAAGGTCACAGGGGTCGAAATTTGTGTGCGTATGGAAAGGCCTTGTCCATATACACATGCATACCAAATATGAAGGTTATATCTCAAGGGACAAAGAAGTTATGACCATTTTTCGAAACCTAAACGCAAGTGTGACGGAATTTCAGAAGGACAGACGGACAGACGGACAGTGCGATCACTATATGCCACCCTACCGGGGGCATAAAAAGAAGCTCATGCGAGACATTTAACACATTGGATTGTGTCATAAATGAAACGCCGTATCAAATAATGTAATGTGAATGAAATTAACAAATACATGTATATAAATGTAGGATGATCCGGTTGCTTCGCAACATTATCACAATCAGATTAATTACTTACACCTTGCTATCGTTGTTCTCACATGACATATATGATTGACACACAAGTATATAACACATTGATCCAGTGGTATAGACTTGATGACACAATGTATGTTCTGTGGTTAGTTTGTCCATCATTTGTCAATTTGGCGTAAAAGAACTGACATCGCGCACTGATACGGTTTTACTAATATCAATATAGAACCGATTCATTGCGTGTAATATCAATGTAAATAGAAAATAAATTGTTTTTCTGTATCTTGCACATCTGACGGCAAGTCTGACGGCAAGTCAGAAAATACATAAGCTTTCAGTGCACCAGAATGGTCGCGGCTTCCAAGTTATAATATGAAAACCGTTTGCCCAGTATGGCAACCAGCAACGTAACGCGCATGCGTCAGGAGTGGGAATTCGGCCAGGGTAATCTAGGTGAGAAACGCTCGTATCAATGACAAAGCATACCGGACAGCCAATTGTTTGATTGCATTCGTGTTCTATTTAAGTATTTGGCATTCACAGTGGACCTTGCAGCTTACAAATCGCATGTCAAAGTGTTCCGAATTACAAACACACGTTGATATAAAATATACTTATATAATTGACATTTTAACATAAAAAAGGCATTATGTAACAGACATACCGTTTTTAATTGGCTTGTTTGTTTCTATTTAAGTATTATTTTTTAATCCAAAGGTTTACTTTGGAGAAAAAAAAAGTAAATCTAGTTCGACTTTTATGGAAGTAGTATGAAATCTAAGATTCTTGGGATAATTCACCTTTTTGGTTGATAACAGTCATTGAACGTGTCACAACATAGCACAGTCTAAGGACCAAATGTGTAATTTCTCTTGTAAATGATCATGAGAAAACATCAATCCTGATAAACATTCTGTTCAGATGTCGTTTAATGCCGAGTATTTTGGCGCAAATCAAATTACCACTTTTCTCTTGAGCGGCCAGTTGTTAATTTGCACACCACTTTCATAAGCTAAAACAAAATTATAATTCGTTTAGACAGCTGTGTGAATAAAAACCCACACTATGGGAATCTCCGTCATTACAATAACTTAATTACCATATCAGTCATGTTAATCATATTTACAAATGATAAATGCAAAACGCCATCTGCCTGCCTAATGGCCAATGACTTATTGAACATTCTATAACGAAAGAATGGAATTGACCGATTTATTCAGCAATTATATTCATGCATACACATGATGTAAACACTGTCTAAAAGAATGCATTGTCTGATTATTAAAGAAGAGTCTTTCCATAAAATTAATGTTTAGTGTCATTAAATATCAATACACATTTCCATACAAGTAATGTATTGGGGTCATAATAAATAAATATATTCTACACCCACACGTTCATAAACATATTATATAAATAGGCTGCATGCGTAAGCAATGCCCACAGGAGTTATTTTTGCAATTACATGACAATAACTGCCAACGAAATCGGGACTGAACAAACTCACATATGCGCCTATCCACTCATTAGGATGCTTCATTATTAAATTTTATCAAATTTATTTCCGAGAACTTGCTTGCAAACGTACAGACGAAGTATACATAATAACATTATTAGAGAACGTCATTTCACATTCGAAAGCTCAAAATCATTAAAAGAAGTATTGCGTATGGTGAACAAATCAATACACATTTGCTCATTATGGTCACATAATTACGTCATTGTTATCAACGCCAACATTAATACAAACATTAATAAATCGCCGCGTTATGTTTTTATGACATTTCGTTCATTTTAATTGACCGGAACATGTATTTGTTTTAGGCGATCGTCCGCACAAATGAAATTATATGTTTCTTATCATATACCTCATTGTAGTATGAAAGTTGTACCAACATCTTTGACGGACTGACGCTATAATTACAATACTTACTGCTTTAAAAGTAGTAACCACACTTGGGAAAATCTGATTGCACGTTAAAATATTAAACATTAAATTCACATGTTAGGTTTAAATACACGTTCTTTTTTTACCTGCATCTATGTGCTGGATCGAGATCGATTAAGAATTATTTACTGTTTTCTACAATCTTATTATTTAGAATATACAACCATTAAATCCCATGGGAAAACAAAAATATTGAGGGAAAATGTTTAAACATACCAGGGGAAGGCCAATTTTGTACATACATTTTTCTGAAAGCAAAAATAATCCATGTTTGATAAACAAAGAAGCGTTTTATCACATACGTTATCTCAGAGAGACATTTCTTAAAAAAACGTTTACTTAAGTATGCGTAAAGTTGGTTTAGTTATTTCGGTGCCCGTTTTGAAATCACTTCCTTCTGATGATCGACGATCGTCTGAATTCAAAGCAATTGAGTATTAGTCTGTTTAGGCCCTGTTCAAAAGACTATTTAGTCTATTAGAGCCAATTACCGGCATCCCATTAATACCATATTTAGAGTACATTAGAAGAATCGTTTCCTGCTAATATTGGGAATTGTTTTCGATGGAACAGGTTAGGCAATAAATCGATTAGGATTGGTTCCTTTAGATAATCCAGCACGAATGCACAAAATGTTTCACTATCGCAAACATTCTTCAATAACAAAACATGGTGTGTGCATTTTCAATTATGTGAATTATTTTTTGTATGGTTTATAAAAAAACAATATTCAAAATATAAGCAATATACATTACCTCCAGTATATGTAGACACTGCATAAGCATTTACAATCCTTGCAGATTATAATAACGTAATTATTTTTATTTTTATTTACAATTAGTGCATTTTCTACAAAAATTGTCATTTGATATATGGTTATCAATAAAACATGTCAAAGAAAATAGAACATAACAATTACACATCAGTTGTACAAAAAAGCACGGAAAATATAAGGTGATTGTGTTGTGAACTTTATTTTCCAGAAGAGTTTAAAAAAGCTTAACTCGTTGTAGCTTGCCGGTATTATAAAGTCCTTATATATGGTCACGTGATCTTGGAGCGAACGGTCGCGTTTTTCAAGTGGGAAAGAAAAATTGGATTTAAATCGCAAATTGTGATAGTTTACTCTCTATAAAATAAAGGTTTNGAACATGAAACTTAACATTACGGGATACTCGAAAAAAGGATTAGTTAAACCATAGAAAATGCATATATTATTATTTGCCATAAAATATATAATTCCTACCAGCTTTTGCATGGCATTGTTTCAAGAAAAGCGTAGACCCGGCTAGTTCATTTGTTTCTTTGATTTATAAATCTGTCTTTAGCACACATATCTTGCCGTTTTATAATTTAAATGGCAACGTTGAATCCACAGAAAGTATACACTTGCACGAGGGTCTAGGCAAAGACTAATGAGCACGTGTGTTCATCTGTATGAATTTAAACGTTTCAATGTTTTACCGGACAGTACAAAAATAGCGTTATGATTTATTAGTGAAAGGTTTACCTTACCAGAATATACGAACACATACATCAGCGGTTATTGATGCAAATATGTAATCAAAACGCTTCATTAATGATCCTCATTAAATATGTTAAACTACATTCATATAGGACAAATGAATCACTAGAAAGATTTTAGCACATAAATACATGTTCAGTCAGAAACGAGTATTATACAAAAAGAACCAATAATAGGTATGTTGAAATAATAGGTTTCCCAGTCGAATTTGATGCCGATATAATTATAATAATCGTCATTATCCAACCGTCGTTTCAATGACCTCAACAGTGGTTGAACTTCTCTTAAATGTTTAATGAGTGCACATACGCAATATATTTTATAATAACTCAAGTACAACTATGTCATAGTGGTAACTACTAAGGTCCACTAATGTGATGCCCACTAACATATTCCTTATAATTAAACTCCCCATTTCAATTACGTATGGGTTCATTGACTATCACGTGTGTGCTTCCTACTACATTTTATTATTCTGTTTGCGTATTACAATATTAAAGTACATGTCACAGATTAAGGTCCTCCATTCTGAACCCGGCATCAAATAACAAAGTTGTGTCAGGTTAGATATTACAATGAGATAGTTACATGACTAATTAGAATTACAACTGAAGCTTGGCAAATGGTGTGTATAAAGTGAAGGAAAAGACATTCAATTTAGGTGCAGTGATTATAAGGTAAACATTATTTGGCTAGTTTACATTGTTTATGCTTGTCTATTTGATGATTACAGTATTTAAATTGTGAAAGGCTGTTTAGTTGGCAAGCACTTTTTGTTTATTTTAGTAAACATTTGCAAACGATTATACTATTTTTATGAATTGGTTTCAAATAATTGAATCACACCGATGTATCGATGTTCATGTTCAAAATTAACGAAATGTTTAAAATATAAACTGCACCAATAAACTCATAATATACCCCACATGACCCTAATTCGAGTTTGTCAGTATAAGTAATTAGGTCAACATTGAGCCACACCTGCGGCCTCTTGATAGTAATGAGCTAAGAGGTGACGACGCACGATACCCGACACTCGACGCACACGACTGACGCCAAACATAGACTGACAACAATATGTCACCATTAAGAAATATCAGTTTTTCTAAATAAAAAACGTACAGTTCTTCTTTTTGCAATCTCTTCCTTGATATGAGGCATTAAACATGATTAACAAATCTCTAGACACATTATCAGAAGATAAATTCTTGCCCGCTAATCTGTTTTATGACCAATGAAAAATTACCCATATAACACAATACAGAACATACAATACGACAGCAAACATAAAAGCATGATAAAAGATGGTGTCACCGCACTGGAATTTTCAATGTATAACACTTGAGTTCAAATTATTCTGAAAGAAATTATGTCTTCTTCCAATAAAGAGACGTTTATGAGCGCATGCGCACAGTGTAAGTTCATCATCATCATCATTGTCTTCATCATAATCATCATCGTCGTGCCTAATCTAACCAGAATTAAAGATTGCTAAAATGCCACCAAAGCCCGTTTCAAATTATGTATGCGTTGTTTCGAACAATTGTTGTCGAGAAAAGTAGCTTATGATTTAAGATGCTTCGGTACAACCTATTTAGTCCTTTCATCCACCCCCATCCTCTCTTACTCATGAAGCAAGGTACTTAACCATATGTTTGTCCTTACTGTATCACTTTCCAAATGATTAAAGACTCTGACCTACTTTCATAGCAAAAAAATATAAAAGTATATAATTATATATAAATAATATAGTTTTTATTTCGATCAACTTGGCAGAATTATGGCCTTTTTATGTTTCTACTACAAAATGTGTTATAAATTAGTTTGGGCGAACGAAATGTTAGCAACATGCCGGGTTATTTTTGTCTATACACATGTGCATTTGGAACACCCTTGTCTGTAACATGTTTAATTATATGTTTAATATAATATTAACAAGCGAATTTGTTGTATTGATATCCCCCGCAAATTTCAAAATTGTGTGACAGACGGAATGACGGACAGACCGAATTACAGACGGACGGACAACGCCAATTCTATATCCCTCCGCCTTTGGCGGGGGATGATAATATAATATTAACGTTGAGAAAAATACCAAACGACCGAAAAGTAAATTGCAATTAATAAAATTAATGATGTGTACGCTTTTAAAATCAGGAAATGGTAATAATCCTATATAATACATTAATGAGCTTTTGACTGCGTCTTGCACTCCAATCAGCATTATGTTAAGTCCGTAAGAGTTGAAGACCGATGCGATTCTTGTCAATTGCAAATTTAGTAATAACAGTAATTGATCAGACTTCCTAGTCATTTAATGATTTCTAAGGTAAAATCCTCAATAAAATACTAATTGGACTGGCGTAACGTTTATGTATGGTCTTCTCTCAGGCATACAGTATAATAAAAGTGTCGGTTCTTTCACAATTATAATGCATGTGATATTCAGAGACACACGTCATGTGGAAGGTTTATTTGCAGAATATAAATTGAATGTGTGTGTCCTTTGTTATGGACCAAGTCTTCACTTGTTTACCAAATTATTGAATTTTATTTTATTTTTTCAAATGCGGAAGACGAACACGTATATAAATTATGTATTGAATACTGGAATTGTGACATAACTTTTGATAAATCACCGATTACAATCAAAGACCAAATCACGAAAGCAGTTAACGGAATAAGTAAATATATTCCCAGACATTCTATACACCCGATTGAAACACGGTCTCCAAGCACGCATATACTGAATAATCTATGCATAAAAGACGCACATTAGTGTCATCAGAAAGACATGAACAATTATAAGCGGTTACCCAAAATGGTCCTCTGTATTTCTGTCTGAACACTTTAAAAATGATTATATAAGTATGCTGCGTACGTTAACAATTCTCACAGGAGCTATTGAGATTCAAGGTATATGCATATATCTCGAACAATGCACGTCTCAGCATCTGGGGTTACACTTCGTAACCTAAATTTGAAGACAAATTCGATAATCTTGCATTTCGAAACTAAGGAAAGTCGGGTTGAGTATAATTGTCACAATAGTTCGGAAAACAAATCATGTCAAATGCATAAACTCAGTATTTTTTCATTTGGATGGTTGTACCAATTCAATAAATATTTACTCATCATCACATATGTTTAAAAGTGTTATCACCGTTTTCCAAGTATGCGCGTGAAACTTCGACACTTCGGTCGTAATGAAAGCGAGATACTGGTCTCATACTCGATAATATGTATATTATCAGTTTCCATGGTGCATGGGTAGAGCTTTGGGTCTTGACAACATGAGGTCCCGGTTTCGCAAGCACATTTTATTTTCGTTCATTGTTTTTTTGTTATAATTAGTTTTGACATTTCAAAATATTGTAGAGTTGTTTATATGTCTAGCATTCACAATTGCAGCCGGGTTATATCAATTTCATTTGTGTAAAACGTGAATGCTTTGCTAGTGAAGCAGAAACTTAAAATGTGTGCGGTGAAGCTAGAATATTTTTTTATTATTCAATCAACGATCAATCGTAGGAAATGTATATGTTCAAAGTTCTCACAGAGATAACAACTTGGAATGTCTGGAAATCTTAAATTGCACGTATGTTTTCTTAAACGTTGCTATTGAATGAAGAATATAATGCCTTTTATAAATATGCGAAGAAAGAAAAGAAAATCAAGACGTCTTATTACTTCTAAAACCAAAAAAGATGTCTCGAACCTCCTGTTCATAGTTAAATAAAAAATGTCACGTCAATGGTTAAACAAGTAAAGTAAAAGCTGTCACGTCAATGGTTATTTGTTCTGTATCCATAAAGGTATATGCAGTTATTTGAGATCGATTTAGTCTTAAAACTACTTCAAACTTCTTTGAAAATCTGTTTTGAAAATACAATAATGCTTATGGCTTCCTCCTACAAGTCGGCCATGATCTGAGTGCAAAACCAATCGACTCTTAACTTGTTTAGACTTAAACAAATTGGTCATGAAATTTATTGCATGCAACCAGAGGCACTGTTCTAAGATATATTGCGTCTATGGGTGCCAATTAACGACTTCGTATTGTTTCCGTATTTGGATCACGTTGTCACATTCATTTCCAGCTAATATTGGGCACTGTCTGCAATGGACATTTTCAAAATGTTAAATGCATTATGTTTGACACTTCTAAAGAATTTATCACGAAACTTATTTTTATCAACAATCTTCAGTAACCAAATATGCCATGTGCATTTTTGTTTAGTTTTATGAATAAACTAGTTAGGTTTTGTGTATGACACTTATATAATGTTTCTTGAAAAATATAGCATTTACAAATAATAAATTTGTTCCTTTCATATATATGTCTGCATCTTCCAATAGGTTTTTTAACATAAACACACGCGGTAGGTCATGAATTCATTTATCTGAATTGGTTTCATTTCTATGACTTGGTTTCACATTTCATCCGAGCGTAATAAACTTCTTCAAGTAAATGACAACGAGAAACATATTGCACCCCGAAGCTTATTTCACTTATTTTACCATATCTAAAGACATGTCTATATCTGTATACGGTATGCTCTCACATAGAGTAGCAAAGGTAAACTCGTGCTCTATCATGTATTATGTACTAGTCAAAACCGGATCAAACAAAATGGACGTTGACAATTTCAAACATAATTGTGCCAAACATGCGCAACCTTTGCAATCTAACACAATATGTTGAAGTTAGGGTACATTTTATATGGGCATGTGATCATATCTTAATATTTCGAATGCAAATTCAATCTGCAATATTATATTTGAGTCGAAGTGTCACAAATTCGATATCTAACTAACTAGTATGTGCAACATGACAGATACGTACTTTAATTTTCGCCGCAAAAATGCCTCAAATAGGAACACGTTTCCATGTACGTTGTTCAACGTTAATGACACATCTAATTTATTGCATCGTGTTCGAGATACTGATTTATTACATCACCACGAACTTTAACGTAATTGTAAATGAAACACGATGTGTCACTGACTATGTTATGACTTAGGCATAGTCCTTAAGTTTCATATTTTTACCCATGCAAAAGTTCTTACAACATGCGATTGCTATATATTTGTTAAATAAATACAACACCCAATGATGTTGGAGACAAAACATTTTATTAATATAGCTAAAGGTAAACATTATAAGAGTCTTGTCTGTTGTTATTGCTCTGCTGTGGTTCATTATTCCTGCGTTTAAAATTTTAAACAAGTATACACCAAAGCAAAACGTTATCTATTGATATTACCTTATGTCCTGAATTGTTCTTTGCAATAGCAATTAATGGCATGCTGTTTTAGATTAAATGTTAAATATCATACCAAAACATATATTTACCTCTTACCACAATGAAGGCAATTATATGACACTAACTCTGCTATAATTATTAATTTAGTTATCAACATAAGCGATAAGTATTAATAATGTATGAAAAATCACACAGAGGAAAAACGCCAGCCCTTAAGGTGTGTTGCGGCAGTTTATTTAACCGAGGATATATGTATCGTTACACTGATGATGCTATTATCACACCCCAATATTTTTGTTATCAGTATCATTACAAATGACCGAGTTGGTTCATAATACAAAGGTCAGGGGTTCGATCCCAGGTGCGGTTAACTTTTTTTACGTTTTTTTTTCTTTCTTTTATTTCATTCTTGCTATATACTGGAGCTCTTTATTCCTGTTGTTTACATTGATCAATTTAAAGCATTTCATCACAAACTACAAAACATGCCGAAATCTGTGAACAAGTCCCTGTTAGTTATTGATGATTAAGGTCGAGTTTGATACTGTATGGTCTTATGTTTGTGATTACATATTGTATTATTGTTGTTGTTTTTTGGTAAGCTGTTGTGACCCCAGTAAAGATTGTAAACAATTTCTAATGTTTATGCATATTTCTAGCAATGCATGTACCGGTACTTGGGTGTTGCCTAATTGCTGTATTTTATAAAATTTGACAAAGACGGTAGGGATTGTTTTAACTAAAAATCTCTGTTTAAAGTGCGGTGACCCCCTTTTTATGTTTGTTTTATGATGACAACACGTAGATGAACATATTTGAGCAGTTTCGCAGAATTCTATTTGACAGAGCTTTTTTTAAATTCTATTTGTGTGGTTAAAATAGTTTTTAAAAAGACGTTTTTTGGGTGACATAAACATTATAAAAACTAAATTTCTTAAAATATTAACTTGTGTACTCCATATTATTGGTAGTGTGTGGTTTCATTAAATGGTATATAATGTATCTTAGCTTATATACTATCTACATGTTGCAAAATTCATTGGTTATGAATTATTTTTACGCAATTAGAGATTTTTCAGTTTAAATTAAAAAGTACATGTTATATAATGGCGAACAAAATCAAAACAAGGCCGGTGACCCTATGTTTTTATTTTGTATTGTTCATTTAGTATTTGTATGTATTACTTAAATATACATTTTGAACAAAATCTATTTGATGGAAAAAAATCAGAAAAACTGCAGCTACACCACTTAAATGACTTGTTTGGTTATCAATATTTACTTTAAATTTTAAGATTAAACTTAGTACATGTTATTGTATTTTCAAAATAAATACTTAACTCAGGGTGTAATCTTTGTAAAAAGTATCTTTAATATTAAACATAATTAACAAAAGGTACGTACACAGTGTCATGTGTGACAAACTGTATGAAACAAGGTCGCTTGCTTATTAAACTGTACAGACGTTTTGCAACAAAACAGCTTCTATGATATTTATCTTTTACCCCCAAACTCAGCTGTTCTATGTTTGTTAAAAAGACTTGCTTTGTGTATACGGCGAATGTGATATAAATGGTTCGTACAGATCCGTAATTCTAGCGCATTGTACCAGACAATAGTTTGAATTTGAGACGCGATAAATACTGCCTTGAGACATGTTAAGCTTAGATTAACAAGATACACGCAAAAGGTTAGTAACTCCATAAATGTTGTGGACAGAATAATTTTCACTAAACTCCATAATTCCTAGACAGCTTATTTGGCATAAGCACTTTGTTAATTACTCTCGTTTGTTCCGAGAAAACCATTGAGCCTGCTTGTTCAGTTGGTACTCGATTCTTGATTCTGAATACGTCCGATTTTAAACACTTGTATTTACATAATTTATTTGGCAAAGCTGATTTAACAGATGAGATTAACATTCTTGGAGATACACATGTCTATGCAAATTATTGTGATCGCATTCGTCACTGAATGCAACGTGCCATTGATATAACAGACAAACCATAATACATTGCTTTAAGTTTATAAAGTGACACGAATGTACAATATGTTTTGCATTTTACTTTTTAATCACTTTATACCTTTTCTTAATTATTTTCATTAAAACTACATGAAGTCAAACAATGTATTCAGTAAAAGATATAGTGAAAGTGCTTATTTAAAATAGGCGTGTTTCAATTCAAGGTAAGCTAGGTGGATGTTTTGCCCGACTCAAGTACAACTAGTGCAATTACTCCAAAATACAATAACCGAATGTTTCAGCTTACATGTACAAATAATAATCACTAATGTTTTAATATGCCTCAACATTACTCATGTAAGTCGGAACAAGCATGAATGTATCTTAATATAAGTTGTATAGCTAGAGCAAAGCGCGATTATGCCAACATGGCAATGACTGAACTAAATAAATGTTTAGTCCTACGTACATATCCATGAAACAAAGCATGTGTACTCGTTTATCTCGTAAAACGCCACAACGACACTGCACTAATAACTGGATATTTACATGAGGAATGCTCCATTATCTATCTATTATACTTTTTTGTAGTAACTTAAACACTTTCACATTAATCTTTAACGTCATCTGTTTTCAACCGCAGATTTTAGTAAGCAAAACACACTTGTCTTGTGAGAAATTGTATCACATAACAGGAGAGTGTCAAGCTAACAATAAAACCGGAAGTGGCCACAGGACTATATAGAAGTAATTATGGGAAACGGAAACTTGGCAGATAATATTTATGTATTGAGGGGCAACACGTGTACTGACCGCCAACGATATACGCATAGTCATTTATAACTATGCTATATGTATAACTTGATATTAAATAACGTTCTAACATTGTAGCTATTACATGATTATATAGATGGTGCATACCCATTAAGTATAAATAGAACTCGGTATTATGCCGTTACTACTTAAAAAAATATATAGTTGGAATTTAAACTGTACTACTTTGTGTTCCTTCAAAATTATCATTGTTATTTCATTCTATTGATTCTATTTATTACAATGACACACTAAAATGGTTCCATATATAGCTTAATACACTTTAAGATAAAACAATTTTTGTTTTAACCTTTGTAATGTTCATTCATTATTAGATTTATAATATTTCTGCAAAACACACTTACTATATTACTTTATTATGTATAATCATTCTGTTTAAAACTGGAAACTGTAAAAAATGTGTTAAATAAAATAAACGTCTCCGTTATGTGATCTAAGTGCAATGAAGACAGCCTTATTGAACCAGTTGTATGTCTATTTAATTGATATATTATTTAAATTGTGAAGAGTATCAGAAAGCTTCTGTTTATTATATCTACATATATTTGCCAACTATTTTACTATTTTTATAAATGGGTTAAAAAACATTGTAATATAATGACGTGCCAGTATAAAGTTGACGAAAAGTCCTAAGATGGTATACAACATATATACTCGAATGTGTTGCAGAACCTAAAATTGTTTATGTTTGTCGATTAAAAAAATGTGCACAGATAAGTGGGAATTTCCAATAATTGTACATTCATTTGTACATACATTAGTTTTCTAGCGTGCAGGCGAAACTTATTTAATCTCTCGTAACACTTCTTCTGAACTTTTATTAAAGTTGTTTATTCATCAACTTTTAAAGGTTTTGAAATTTGTAGAAGATAGTATATACTCTCCATAAAAACCGCGATTTAAAAACGAACGTATCTGAAATAAAATAGTTTAGTGTCATCATTACTTTCGCTTCTTCTTAGGTTTCCATATTTGGAATTGCATTTCATATTCGATCAATATGATTGTAAGTATATTCGAAATCGTGCAGGCTGCAGAAAGGTTTGTATGTAAAAAGAAGGGATGTAGTTGATGCGTGTTAGTAATTTCATTTCATCGTGCCTCAAAAAGTTGTAACTCTGTTGCTCTGGTCTCCTTTCTACCATTGAGTAATTAAATAGTAATTAAATTGAATGCGTTTTTATTCCCTTTTATTACTGTTTAATTTGAGTTGCAGTGCTATGAGGTCAAATTTTATTAACAGTTATATGTATCATGATATTGCTGGGCCAAGTGAGAGGTTGAGCGCTCTATAACCGGTTTAAACCCCCAATGCTTAGCATTGACCGTTCCAAGGCGGTGACCCCAGCTTTACTATGTGTATATGTTGTTTCGTTTTGTGCCGTACTGTACCGTTTTGGCAATTGGTTCCTTGCCATAAATAAATGGCCACAAAGGTGTGTATGATAGAATTGCAATACTGCTGCAGCTTCTGGAGTTTCACTTCTTTATATTGGCCCTGGAAACAATTAGTTGTGACTTGGATCTATATGAAGAAACCTGCCAAAGGCGACATTAAAAAACAGGAAAACTCGGGTCTGGTAATGGTTTGTACTTTTTGGAAGAAAGCTTATTTTTATCAAGGATTCTGTGCTATTTTCGAGTTGTTCTTTTCTGATTAACAATGACATTCTCAAATAAGCTTTTATAAATGATTATGACTTGTTAATACCAGTTATTATGTAAACACTTACATATAAGGAAGCCTCATGGTTCGTGCTTTGAAATCAAAGTCGATCAACATAATGTTTGGCACTTTAAAGCTCTACCAATTAGACAAAAAATACCACTTTAAGTTGTAAAAGTAAATTGTGCTTTGTTCAGATTCTTTTTAAAATTACTGTTTGTATTCCTGAAGTTCTAATAATGTATACCGTTGTAACACATTTAATTGTTGGAGTCATTGACCGCCTATTTAATGGAGGCACTGCTCTATATTATTGACAAAGGTGGCTTACATGCAAATATAGTTTTGAGATTGCAATTATGGTCGATCGTGTCAAGCTCACAATATATTAAACACAAAAATGTGTCCGCTCAATTTTATTGCATGAAGGTATTGCGCTGAAGTTCGTGTTTAGCAAGACATGAAACAAAGTATGTTACCCAACTAGATCCTTCCACGCAACACATAATCTGCTGTCGATTACTAACGGTGCCGAGTAAGGTTAAAAAATGTCAAGCCAAACAGACTTTAAGGTATGGCTGGAACACGGTCTATGCAAATTCATTTACACAAACAAATTAAACTTCAAATGTGAATTTGACCTGAAAACAAAGGAAATAACTCTGACTCGCGACACATCTTCTTAAAATTGTGAATATCTAAGCAAAATTTAATAAATTCTCTCTATGTACAAATAAGTGATTTCAGATAAAAATTTACATTTTTACTCCAAGTTTGCTTTTGACCAGTATTGCGCTTGCCAAATCATGTGATGTCGGTTGCTAACTTGTTACATAAAAAAGCCATTTCCGTTGCATGTGTGTTACTGAATTTCGTCTCATAATTCATTAAGACGAACTACGTATGAAGTGTATTCCAAGAAAACATCTCATTGAAATAAATGTAAAGACATTAACCGACCTTCTGAAGACGGCGAAATGTAAAACACTCGGAAATTGGCAAAGATAATTAGTTTTAGCGCATTGCTTCCTGCTGTTTCTGCTTGCTGTCAGATAGTTTGTGTCTCTTGAAATGTATATTAATGTACTAAATCTCGAAAACATAACATTAAGCCGAGATATGTCACCGTCACAAAGACGGCATTGATATTTCTTTTTGTATTCTATATTTTGATTAACTTCACATTTATAGAAGCCAAACAGACGTTATAATTTCCTTATATGTAGTGAACTCGCTTTTCGTATGTGTGTTCTACTGCTGTATTTGTTTCCATTAAATATCGAATCCATTATTTATTCTAAAGTTTTATCATTTAATAACTGTGTTGTTAATTGATTGCGCCGTGTCAGTGTCATTACAGGACATGCATGCCCATCTACTGGATGCGTTTACCTAAAACAGTGATTGTGAAGTGTTGGGAAAAGAACATTATGGATTTGCAGGCGATGAAGCATCAAATATGAAGGGTTTGAAAATACGGGTTTATAACACGTATGGATTTACACACTAATTACCATGGGAATATCTGCCTTTTCCAGCTAAATGTGTAATGAACAAGGACGCAAATTAAAAAACAATCCTTTACTTTATCACTTTAAAGGAGTATTTACCGACATACATATACCATGTTTCAATATATTATATTACATGCATAAAAATGTCGTGAAGGAAATGTTTTGATGTAAGTTGGCTTCTAAACAACCAACTTTAAGG
>VMBQ01012211.1:6993-19923 GCA_007657795.1 Dreissena rostriformis | reverse complement strand
AGTCAAACAGCCAGATTTGTAAGGGTCTTTATTAATTTGTGCCAATCTTTGTTATATGCAAATCAAAGACATTTCTAGAAGATCTTATTCTTAAGTCAATATTCACAACTTATATAACTTTAAGTCAAAGATAGATAAAGAAACTTCAGAGAACAGTTTCTATAGTATTGATAGACCTGTATAAAGTCGCGCCAGTCAAAAATCATAAAAAGCGACATTTAAAGTTATTGCAGCCAGAACTACTTTGTAAGTAAAAGTATGAAAAATGCATTTTTTATTAAAATGTAAAATACTTTTTCGCATTTCTGACAGGTATCCGCATAGAAGAGCCCGGCAGCAACACATTGTCAACAACCTGAAGTAGCGGCAGTTTCCGTGGAATACTTATTGAGGTCGACATTGTGTCCTCATAACACACTTGTCTTGTCCAACTTCTGTTTATTATTATAGAATAAAAATTAGGACGTTCCCACTCTGGATCATCAGACGATTAATTGCATAAATTGCCTCTGGTAGGTTACAATATACTAAATAATTGAGTCAAGAAGTTAAACTGGTTCCCCGTTGAATATAACAGTTGACTCCGTTGACTAACATCTGTGGAACACTGCTCTACTAGTGTTTCATAGTTATGGTGTTATTGACATAGTTCACTTGCGGTTGAATAACCACCAACATTGGATTTGGAATGTACATGTATTCAGGTACAATAAATAATTCATTTTAATTGTGCAGACTGTTATTTTTTTTGAAAAGTTAATCATTAAATATCACAATTTTAACCAATTTATTTAAGATAGAATACACCCAAAGTCTGAGGCTTATTGAGAAGCTCGAGTCTTCTTCCTAGGTAGAACCAATATAGGCCTACACATTAACTAGGTATCCTCAGAGATCTTGAGAACTCTCTTCAGTGCCAGTGGGCATCAAACTGGGACCTTCTGCATGATAGCTTAAGGCAGATACCATGTCAAATATGCCAGCACAGCCTTTTTATAATTTATGTTTTAAACTAAGCGTCTTATTTACTTCAAGAACATGTGTAACTAAGTAGTTTTTGGCTACTGTCCTCTGCATAAAACATATGATGCATCTGCATGTGCATCCAACTTACTCAATACATATCATGTAATTACAGTAACAATGTTGCATTCAAACCTTCCAACACAAAACAGTATTGAAAACAAAATTAAAATTACATCCAGATTGGTTGGTTAGTTATAGGCTTTCACTTGTAATATGAAACCACTAAATAATTAAACAATTTATGGGTCACATGATCTATAAAAAATTCCTAAACCTCATATATAATATAACTATATCAAAATATAGCTATCTACCAGTAGCTGTACAGTTCAATATAATTTTTCATTTACCACACTATGTGAGGTTGTTATAAAACATCAATTTTGGAATAAACTTTTCCACACTGTACACTAGTTATAAGAACTTTATTTATTGCAAATATCTTAAGTTATTGAAATACATTTGCAAAAATCTTTACTGCATAAAAGACATTTATTCTTGCGGTTTGTTTCGATATCTTCAAGATTTAAGAATACATCCTTGAATACGTCTGAAATCGGTGTCAAAATTTTACATTGCGTGAAACATAACCCGTGTACATGAACATGAATGCTGTACACATCGAATTTTTTCAACAAGAACACGGGCTTATTAAATAAATTAATTCTGGTGTATTTCATATTGCCATACGCAGCATTAAAACTGTCTTTACTGCACTAGTTGACATTCTACAGAAAAATTGTTTAAAAAAAAAAAGTAATTTGAAAAAAAAAAACACACCACTTACCGGCGTTTTTAGTTGTTGGCTTGCGAACGACTAAGGTTACTAGTTTACGCGTAATTGTAACTTGGCACAATTTGTGTTACATCCTTTACGCTGTGCACAGACGAAGTGATCTGGCCAACGTTTTCTCGAATCAGCCATTGAAATATTCGAATGTATTCATTCGGATCTGCTCGCGTCACGGAGATGTCATTTAAGGTGAAAAGCTGGGTAAAACAGCTACCCCGAAAAAGCGCATTAGTGTTCTATACCGATCTTTATGACAACCTAATTCGTGAGTTAAAAAAGTATTGCTCGCGATTTATTTTTTATTTATTTTCATCAATTATCTTCTTGTATAGTTTGAATTGTTATATGGTATCAAAAAGTTTTGTAAAGGGAAACCCCATCATGAAATTATATTCTTAATGAGATAGGTATCGATATTCCAACAATGTTCATTTAATATGATGGTGATTGCAGATTTTATTTTATATTAACTTGTTCTCATTATACGATTTTCATAATATTGTCCATGCCTTCAGAACGTCTAAAAAGGGACATGTTGTTGTTATGTTGTCTAAGTTATCTCTATTACATCAATAGGATGATAAACAGTGCACACACATCTCGACCTGTGCTTTAAGACATACTCTTTATAAATTTGAATGGGTTGTGTATATTTTAAACTTGCGATTTAAAAAGCGATACATTAATTTTGAAAAATGAGTTGCGTCAATGGTTATGCAATAGCGAACAACTGCAGTGCCTTAAGCGCTTTGATTAAAAGCTATTAACGTTTAATTGTGAACCCCACAAAGTCACGTGAGCCTGCACCCTGGTACTGGTTATATGCAGAAAACGGACTGGAAAGCGTCCAGAAAGCCGTAGGCTTTCGATCGAGCTATAAATAGGGTTATGCTAAATGAAACAATGACCAAGAAAATTTTAGATATATCTGTTCGTCCATTAATAATATTCAATCGAAAACTGCGAAATAATGAAGCGCTGCAAACGCTTTTCGCGAAATTTGGGCACAACGTTTTTTTGTTTTTTTTTAAAACACTCAGTTTAATCTTGTGTCGTCTCCAGTGGAGCGCGTTTGATTTTTCTCTCGAGGATCCGAGTTCGAATCTCGGTCTATGCAAACAAAGTACATGTTTATCTTGATATAGTGTGCCAAATATTATATTAGTATTGCTAGAGAAAACATTACACAGAACATTTTTTCGCAAATTTGAAAATCTGTGAAGAAGTCTCTTTAACTAGTTGACATATGTAATTACACTTGTAGTCAATTAACACTGTGGCAACTAAATATATGTAAGCTTATAATTTTTGAAAATGATTTACAACGNATCAAAAAAGTTTTGTAAAGGGAAACCCCATCATGAAATTATATTCTTAATGAGATAGGTATCGATATTCCAACAATGTTCATTTAATATGATGGTGATTGCAGATTTTATTTTATATTAACTTGTTCTCATTATACGATTTTCATAATATTGTCCATGCCTTCAGAACGTCTAAAAAGGGACATGTTGTTGTTATGTTGTCTAAGTTATCTCTATTACATCAATAGGATGATAAACAGTGCACACACATCTCGACCTGTGCTTTAAGACATACTCTTTATAAATTTGAATGGGTTGTGTATATTTTAAACTTGCGATTTAAAAAGCGATACATTAATTTTGAAAAATGAGTTGCGTCAATGGTTATGCAATAGCGAACAACTGCAGTGCCTTAAGCGCTTTGATTAAAAGCTATTAACGTTTAATTGTGAACCCCACAAAGTCACGTGAGCCTGCACCCTGGTACTGGTTATATGCAGAAAACGGACTGGAAAGCGTCCAGAAAGCCGTAGGCTTTCGATCGAGCTATAAATAGGGTTATGCTAAATGAAACAATGACCAAGAAAATTTTAGATATATCTGTTCGTCCATTAATAATATTCAATCGAAAACTGCGAAATAATGAAGCGCTGCAAACGCTTTTCGCGAAATTTGGGCACAACGTTTTTTTGTTTTTTTTTAAAACACTCAGTTTAATCTTGTGTCGTCTCCAGTGGAGCGCGTTTGATTTTTCTCTCGAGGATCCGAGTTCGAATCTCGGTCTATGCAAACAAAGTACATGTTTATCTTGATATAGTGTGCCAAATATTATATTAGTATTGCTAGAGAAAACATTACACAGAACATTTTTTCGCAAATTTGAAAATCTGTGAAGAAGTCTCTTTAACTAGTTGACATATGTAATTACACTTGTAGTCAATTAACACTGTGGCAACTAAATATATGTAAGCTTATAATTTTTGAAAATGATTTACAACGACATTTACTGTATAGATGTTTTCGCAACTCGGAACGTACTTTGAAGCATTATCTGAAGATTTGTATTTGTGTTGTTTTTTTAATATAATACAGTCACTCAATTTATTACAATTTTGATAAATATTTTGCTAAATTTTAAGTTGAACCGTCGGTCGGATTTTGTAGTTGCTAGCAAAGTTGAACTATACGGTGCGCATTAAAAAGGGGAAGGTACTCTAGTTATCTGAAATGCGCTGTCAACTTCTGTGTCATATTATGTGAATGAGTAAACAATGTCATCAACTAAAGTTTCTGAAGCCTTGGCTCATATAGAAAAAGCCGAAAAATGGTAGTAAATAAACGTGTAATTGTTTAAATAGATTTGCTGAAACATATTCGGTACAAGCTTGTCATCAGCTTGTTTTTAATGTTGACAGATTGTCCGAAAAATGTTTATCCGAAATAAACGTCTAGTTTGTTTTCTTTAAGCTTGAAAACTTCCTTCATGAAGTGGAATCCTGACCACGATGGTGCAGCTTCAGAGTACATAAAAGCTGGTATATTAATTAAAGATATTTGTCTCTATTATATTTTATAATTTTAGCATTGTTCCCCACTTGTCTTAAGTGAGTTTCTTATGTGAGTGTGGTGATAAGATTGTCACATGATAACTTTATCTAATGTATGAAAATCATTAGATTGTCGCCATACTAGACATGTGGACTGGAGTTTGCTTATCCCCCCTTCCCCCAGGCATGCTGGTTATCTGATTCCCCCCTTACCCCGCCCACACATACACATCAATATTTAAATGTTGCAGTGAAAGATAAGTCAATGGAAGTTTCAGCTATGATTCCAAATACATCCAAACTCTCTATGAGACTATCAGATGGGTATCCTTGTACACACACGTGCTCCTCATATAATGCAGCTTCATGGCAGGCTGAGAGGCGTCAATAGCAGCAACAAACACTGACATTTACATTTATAACTCCCAGGTTTCCAGCTGTCAATCGCTATCGCCCATGGCGACAAAATTGCAAAACTATTATATAGTTTATTATGTTCTTGAAAGGAACCCTAGGACACCAGATTTTGGTGAGGGTCACCAGTTCTTTAAAGCTGGGTGATCCTCCGGAAACCCTAAATTTATAGAACCACTTCGTATTGATTGACTATTTGAACCCGCATAATTATCTTTTATTTCTTGCCGTGTTTATAAGAAGAACTTCCGAAACAGTAAGTAGTGTATTTTTAATATCTCTGACCAGTTACTATGTGGTACATGCGTGAAGTTTTCCGATTACGCGAAGGGAAATAACTTGTGGTTGATTACTAAACCGGTTTTCGCGACCCCACAACAAAAACAAAATTCGGTTATAAATGTGATAATTTTAACAAACATGTGGCAATACCTTGAGGGTGTTAAAGAGCCCGCACCCAAAAAAAACAAAAAACGAATGCAGAGCTGTTAGAAACGCGTAGGTCTTACGAGAAAGAAAAACTAAATCGGCAATTTTATGATGATTGGGAAAAAAATCTGGTCTTGGTTGTCATATGATGAAGAAAAAAAACTATGGTATGCACGATTTGCCAGAAATATGACAATGAGGGGCCATTTGATGATGATGATGTTGATGAAAGACATGATATCCAAAGTTTACAAAACAAGGCTTATAAGCTTTTAATGGGTCTACTTTAAATGGCAACTGAATTGAATATTGGCAATACATGTAAAAATGTGTACTAGTATGCTTCTTGTTCTTTTTTGCCCTAACGCTGTGCGTCGAAACAGGAGGGAACCCTAGTTTGGGTGAGGGTCATAAAAAGTTGAAAGTAGGGTTCTCTCCGGGAACCCTGTCAAAAAAGTTAGTGTCAAGGCCTGATATATACTATAAATTGTGTCCTATAACATTAACAAAAATGGCGACAACTGTTTAAAAGCGGCGAAATAAAGTGGCGACATCTTTTTGGGAGCCAGCGGGAACCCTGACTCCTGAACTCTTATCGGTGATCTTCAAACTTTACACAAAAGCTGTATTTAAAAAAAAATGACCATTGAGTAATGAGTAAATAAAAAAAAATTATGATGGTAACTGAATAGTCATTATGATTAATAAAAGAAATATGACTCCTTTATTAAGTTTAAAACTATAAACAATTAATGCAATTACCTGATCTTAATTCTTTTATGTGTGTCTGAAAGCTTGTTAACTTTTTCCCTGTATTTCAGCCACATGTTACAGAAATGCAAAAGCCCTATCTGAGGCTAGGGAGGCATACATCAAAGCTGCAGAGATTCAACACAGAATGAAGGCGTATCCTTGTTATTGTGTCAATAGTGTGTTCTGTTACTGAAGCTTAAAAAATCAATATGTGAAGTGCAGCATGTCTTGTAAGCAATCTTGTTCAATAACAGATATTTTGAATGCATAGACATATAGTTGAGAGGTGTAAAATTCCACAAGTCTGCTGGCATTGGCGACGTAAATTTTGCTCTGTATGATCTATCAGCATGATTTCTGAAATAATAACCATATCAGGTCAGGGAGCCCTTTGATTTTTTTACATAGCTTGCGTCTGGTACTTAGGTGATAAGAAAGTGTCGAATTTATTGCTATTTAATGCATTGAAAAAGTATATTCATGGATTACTGGCTGTCCGGTTAGCGAAGTGGTTGGTACATGCGCTTCTTACTTCTGTGACCCGGGTTCAATCCCCGTTCCCGTCGCTTGTGAGTTTGGTAGGTCATTCACAGAGAAAGTAAGGGCAACCTGATTTTGTCATTTGGTTGCTTAAAGCAAATTTTACAGCTCTGTACTTAACTCTATACTTTTTTGCAATTACAAAGGCTCAGGACTTTTTTCTTTTAACATTTTTGAACTGTTCTTCCTTGACAAAATACAGTCCATTCCATGCTGCAAAGTAAGTATCATCTTGCTCAAATTTGAGAAGTATTATAAATTGTATAGGCCCCCACTTAGAACGGATGTTTCTGTTGCACGTAACTTTTATCACATTGCTGCTACTGGGATAAAACTTTGCACACATATTAACAAGCTTTCCAACTTGTGCACCTCCATATTTTTGTTTGCATGTCTTCGATTAAGGGGGTTTAGTTTAAACCTATTTATTTCAGCTCAATTGCATTTAAAGTACGCACTACTTATTTATAACGCTCTTGAGTCGGTTTCCTGGTAATAGAACCAGTACTTGGTGTCTATGGGGGAGATCTAAAGAATGCTCCCACAGTGGGGATAGAACCCGTGACCTCCCGGTCACTAGTTGGACACCATATCCACTATGCCACGGTGACCTGATTCAGGGGGTGGGTAAATGTTCTCTCAGTTGCAATGTTTTGGAGTAAATAAAAATTGAGACGGAAGTCCCCATGTTAGCTGATGGTTTCTTGTAGGTCATATGAACAAGATGGTCTCTTGTAGGTCGTATGAACAAGATGGTCTCTTGTAGGTCGTATGAACAAGATGGTCTCTTGTAGGTCATATGAACAAGATGGTCTCTTGTAGGTCATATGAACAAGATGGTCTCTTGTAGGTCATATGAACAAGATGGTCTCTTGTAGGTCATATGAACAAGATGGTCTCTTGTAGGTCATATGAACAAGATGGTCTCTTGTAGGTCATATGAACAAGATGGTCTCTTGTAGGTCATATGAACAAGATGGTCTCTTGTAGGTCATATGAACAAGATGGTCTCTTGTAGGTCATATGAACAAGATGGTCTCTTGTAGGTCATATGAACAAGATGGTCTCTTGTAGGTCATATGAACAAGATGGTCTCTTGTAGGTCATATGAACAAGATGGTCTCTTGTAGGTCATATGAACAAGATGGTCTCTTGTAGGTCATATGAACAAGATGGTCTCTTGTAGGTCATATGAACAAGATGGTCTCTTGTAGGTCATATGAACAAGATGGTCTCTTGTAGGTCATATGAACAAGATGGTCTCTTGTAGGTCATATGAACAAGATGGTCTCTTGTAGGTCATATGAACAAGATGGTCTCTTGTAGGTCATATGAACAAGATGGTCTCTTGTAGGTCATATGAACAAGATGGTCTCTTGTAGGTCATATGAACAAGATGGTCTCTTGTAGGTCATATGAACAAGATGGTCTCTTGTAGGTCATATGAACAAGATGGTCTCTTGTAGGTCATATGAACAAGATGGTCTCTTGTAGGTCATATGAACAAGATGGTCTCTTGTAGGTCATATGAACAAGATGGTCTCTTGTAGGTCATATGAACAAGATGGTCTCTTGTAGGTCATATGAACAAGATGGTCTCTTGTAGGTCATATGAACAAGATGGTCTCTTGTAGGTCATATGAACAAGATGGTCTCTTGTAGGTCATATGAACAAGATGGTCTCTTGTAGGTCATATGAACAAGATGGTCTCTTGTAGGTCATATGAACAAGATGGTCTCTTGTAGGTCATATGAACAAGATGGTCTCTTGTAGGTCATATGAACAAGATGGTCTCTTGTAGGTCATATGAACAAGATGGTCTCTTGTAGGTCATATGAACAAGATGGTCTCTTGTAGGTCATATGAACAAGATGGTCTCTTGTAGGTCATATGAACAAGATGGTCTCTTGTAGGTCATATGAACAAGATGGTCTCTTGTAGGTCATATGAACAAGATGGTCTCTTGTAGGTCATATGAACAAGATGGTCTCTTGTAGGTCATATGAACAAGATGGTCTCTTGTAGGTCATATGAACAAGATGGTCTCTTGTAGGTCATATGAACAAGATGGTCTCTTGTAGGTCATATGAACAAGATGGTCTCTTGTAGGTCATATGAACAAGATGGTCTCTTGTAGGTCATATGAACAAGATGGTCTCTTGTAGGTCATATGAACAAGATGGTCTCTTGTAGGTCATATGAACAAGATGGTCTCTTGTAGGTCATATGAACAAGATGGTCTCTTGTAGGTCATATGAACAAGATGGTCTCTTGTAGGTCATATGAACAAGATGGTCTCTTGTAGGTCATATGAACAAGATGGTCTCTTGTAGGTCATATGAACAAGATGGTCTCTTGTAGGTCATATGAACAAGATGGTCTCTTGTAGGTCATATGAACAAGATGGTCTCTTGTAGGTCATATGAACAAGATGGTCTCTTGTAGGTCATATGAACAAGATGGTCTCTTGTAGGTCATATGAACAAGATGGTCTCTTGTAGGTCATATGAACAAGATGGTCTCTTGTAGGTCATATGAACAAGATGGTCTCTTGTAGGTCATATGAACAAGATGGTCTCTTGTAGGTCATATGAACAAGATGGTCTCTTGTAGGTCATATGAACAAGATGGTCTCTTGTAGGTCATATGAACAAGATGGTCTCTTGTAGGTCATATGAACAAGATGGTCTCTTGTAGGTCATATGAACAAGATGGTCTCTTGTAGGTCATATGAACAAGATGGTCTCTTGTAGGTCATATGAACAAGATGGTCTCTTGTAGGTCATATGAACAAGATGGTCTCTTGTAGGTCATATGAACAAGATGGTCTCTTGTAGGTCATATGAACAAGATGGTCTCTTGTAGGTCATATGAACAAGATGGTCTCTTGTAGGTCATATGAACAAGATGGTCTCTTGTAGGTCATATGAACAAGATGGTCTCTTGTAGGTCATATGAACAAGATGGTCTCTTGTAGGNTAATCACAAACTTCAAAACATGCCGAAAACTGTCAACAAGTCCCTGTTATGGATGATTAAGGTCGAGTTTGATACTGTATGGTCTTATGTTTGTGATTAAATATTGTATTAGTGTTGTGTTTTAGTAAGCCGTTGTGATCCCAATTAAGATTGTAAACAATCTATAATGTTTATGAATATCTCTAACAGTCTATGTACCGGTACTTGGGTTTCGCCTAATTGCTGTATTTTAGGAAATTTGACATAGACGGTAGTGATAGTTAAACAAAAAAATCTCTGTTAAAAGTGCGGTGACCCCCCTTTTTTATTTTTGTTTTATGATAACAATACGTAGATGAACATATTTGAGCAGTTTCGCAAAAAGTTATTAGATAGAATTTTTTTAAATTCCATTTTAGTGTTAAAATAGTAAAAAAATGACGTTTTTTTGGGTGACATAAAAATTATAAAAATTAAAATTTCTTAACATTTAACTTGTGTTCTCCATTTTTTGGTAGTTTGTGGTTTAATTAAATGGTATATGATATATATTAGCTTATATAATATCAATATGTTGCCACTTTCATAGGTTATTTATCATTTTTATGCAATTAGAGATTTTTCAGTTTTAATGAAAAAGTACAAATTATATAATGGTGAATAAAATCAAAACAAGGCCGGTTACCATATGTTTTTATTTCATTTTTCATATAGTATTTGTATGTAGTACTTGAATATAAATTTTGAGCAAAAGTTATTAGATGGAAAAAAATCATCAAAACTGCAGCAACACCCCTTAAGGAAAGTGACTTCCACAGTTGTATAATTTTTTGAACATCAATCATTGTATTACCAGTATTTATCCATTTTCCAATCTGGCAATTCTACGAATCCATGAGCACCTTCGAGCATTGACAAAAGAAAAAAGGTCAATCATCTTTAGACCTCCTTCTGCATATTCTTTAAGTAAAATAGTTTTGCTTATTCGACTATTACCGAATACTGCCGACTACTACTGACTACTACCGACGTTTACCGACTACTACCGACGACTACCGAGGACTTCCGACTACTACCGACTACTACCGACGACCACCGACGACTACCGACGACAACAGACTACTTCCGACAACTACCGACGACTGCCGACTACTACCGACGACTTCCGACGACTAGCGACGACTACCGACAACTACCGACGACTACCGATGACTACCGACTTCTACCGACGACTACGGAATACGACCGACTACTACCGACTTCTTCCGACTACAATCGACGACTAACGACGACTACCGACTACTACCTACTATTACCGACTACTACCGACGACTACCGATGAATACTGACGACTACCGACGACTACCCATGACTACCGACTACTTCCGACTACTACCGAC
This sequence comes from Dreissena rostriformis, assembly GCA_007657795.1. Taxonomy (NCBI): domain Eukaryota; kingdom Metazoa; phylum Mollusca; class Bivalvia; order Myida; family Dreissenidae; genus Dreissena; species Dreissena rostriformis. Next base: position 8,755 of record VMBQ01012211.1, on the reverse strand, counting down.
GACTACCGACGAATAACGACGATAGCCGACGACTACCGATAACTACCGACTACTACCGACGACTAGGGACTACTACCGACAACAACCGACTACTACCGACTACTGCCGACGACTACCGACTACTATCGACGACTACCGACTACTATCGACGACCACCGACTTCTACCGATTACTATCGACTACTACCGACGAATACCGACGACTTCCGACTACTACCGACGACTACCGACTACAACCGACTTCTACCGATTACTATCGACTTCTACCGACGAATACCGACGACTTCCGATGACTACCGCCTACTACCGACGACTACAAAACTTAAAAATATTTTATTGATCTCTGTTAATAAGTTAAGTGATTTTTTTTTTACTTCTCATCGTTTTTATTTTACATAAGGCACACTTCTACCCCATTTGCTTTTTTCACATCAGAATCATCATTTACACAAGTGACCTTTCTCTCGCCGGGTATGCGAATACTTTGATGACGGATGGCACTTCCATAACAGAGAACAACAAACGTCACGTGCGAGAAGTAAGTTCTCTTTTTTTTAAGTTATATCATAAAGATTAGCTTTTAAGACAAGACACATGGTCAAGTTGATAAATGGAGTATCCTTTTATATTGGGAAGAACATTTTCACGGGAAAATGGTACATTTTTGTCCAAAATATAGAAAATTCGGTTGGAAAACAGCATAAACTGGATGAACAGTAAACATTTGAACAAAATACAACTACTTAGAACTATTGCAAGAAATGGTTTCTATTCCAGCATGTAGAGTAATCACCGTCCTTCAAATACTGAAATTTTGATAGTATTCAATGAAATATTAACAAAGATAGAGCAAGTTTTAATAGGGGGTATACATAAAGTTGCAGGCACTTTTATTACCGATAAAGGGCACTTCGGATAACGGAGACTTTCAACAATTTGGGCACATTGATAACCGAGTTTATCTTCTACCTGAAATGCATTTATGTATATTATGGCTTTTCTTACCAAATATTTTAAAAATTTATTTTCAACAATCACATTACTATTAATTTATAGTATTAATGTTATAATTGCAATTTTCAAATAAGATTAAAATGCTTATTTTTGAAGAAATATATTTAAGTGACGACCGGAAATAATTGTCTACCTAATTAACTCGTTTTTTAGTGTTATATTGAAATTCAGAGAGATGAAATTAAAACGGATCATGTGGATCAACACAAGCGTGTTCAATTTTACTTATAGCAGGGATGGATCTTTAAGAGGCAAATACACCTTTGTTCTCCATAACATCCTATATCGTTGTTGCTCATTAGAATCGCATCATCAAGACGATAATGATGCGTAGCCACATAATTTATAAGAGAATTGAAAACACCCAGGCTTATCTGGGACGACAATTTACGCGCATGCATTAAACCCCCCTTTCCTTTTCCGCGAATTTCTTTCTTTACAATACGAAGTGCTGTACCATTAATCACCCAAAAAATGTTCCGTGTCTGAAAATCAAATGAACAGAAAATAAATGCAAAACAGACGAAGAACTCCCCTCTCGCGCGTGGCTTTTCTCTGTGCTCGAAGTGCAATCTGTCATCAAAGCATCCGCATACCCGGCGTGTTTCTCCCCTATTTGTGGACATCAGTATCATTATTTATACAAGACACACAATTTTGGCATATATATTAATACCTATAATCAATTAAAACATTTAATACAATTTTGGTCAATCAATAAAAGACATTAAAAAAAAAAAAAAAAAAAA
>VMBQ01012210.1:0-10687 GCA_007657795.1 Dreissena rostriformis | reverse complement strand
TTTTTTTTTTTTTTTTTTTTTTACCAAAACATAATTAGATTTTGCCTTGGTTTTTCAAAACAACAATTGCAGGAAAATAGCATTTAACCAATGGGTTACAAAGAATCAACGAGGCCCCAGTTGCCATGGTCACCTTCTCATTGAGGGCAGCCAGATCCCTCTCGACCCCCTCGTGTTTGCGCCTCAGTGCCTGCACGCTGGCCAGGTCTCTCCCGTAGTCGTCCGTGGACAAGATGGCGTCCTTCTCCATGATCCAGGCAATTGTCTCATCAGCATCTCTGCAATACACATGGTAAGAATGTATGATTCTCAATTGTGAAAAACTGGGCTTAATGCATGTGCATAAAGCGTCATCCCAGATTAGCCTCTGCAGTCGGCACAGGCTTATCAGGGACGAAGCTTTCCGCTTTTATGCAATTTTTGTTTAAATTAAGTATCTTCTCCATAATCCAGGCAATCATCTCGTCAGCATCTCTCCTTCTGGGAAAACTGGGCTGAATACATGTGTGTAAAGTGATCTCCCAGATTAGCCTGTGCTGTCAGCTTTTATGGGTTTTTTTTCTTAGCAAATATCCCGTTAAGACAATATTGTCTTCCCAGATAAGCTTGTGCTAAGAAATGAAGTTAAAATTGCTATATGCAACCAGCATAAAACCAGAACAGTTGTCTCAGAACGAGACTCAATTATGAACTCCAAGCAAGTGTCTCACCTGTTGAACCTCTGTATCTCATGTGCCCCAAACAGCCTCTCCTGTCTGAGCAGTGAGAGCTGCTTGAGACGGGCCCAGGCCTCGTTGACCTCGTCCCGTTTCTGGTTGATCGTGTCCTCGTCTGGGTGGCCGTCCTCCAGCAGCTGCTGGGACAGCGTGTTCACCTCCGTCACCTGAAACAGGATTGTGTGTAGCAAGAGTTTTTTTTCACCTATATGGGAATGGTGGCTGGGCCCTTCCGTTCAAAGGGGGGAAAAATGTATTTTTTTTAGGAAAAGGGGAAAATTAAAAATTCACACTTTTACATGTTATGATATTTATTATATGAAAACACATGTATGTATGAATGTAATATTCAAAGCTGAATGGCTCTGTCCTTTTTCTTGATCAATACTCTTCTCAACATCAGTTTCAGACAGTTCAGCCTTCATTAACAGTTGTATTTTTTTTTGTAACTTCTGGAGGGGATATTTTTTTTAATTGGGGAAAGATGTATACTTTTTTTGTGGGGAATCGGGCCAAAACTGCCATAAAGAAAACACTGTAAGCCTACTAGTGAAAACATGGTGGGGGGTATTTAACCATTTTAATAAAAAACATTTTTAAACCATATTAAGCCTATTGAACCATGACCATGCGTAGATTACTACGGAAACATGGTGGTGTGTAAACTACTGAAATGTGACGGTATGTAGCCTATTGGAACAGGATGATAAGGGCCCAATAAAACTTGGTGGTATGTAGCCTTCAGGAACATAGTTCTGTGAAGCCTAGTAAAGGTACACTGGTTTGTGAAGCCTAGTAAAGGTACACATAGTTCTGTGAAGCCTAGTAAAGGTACACTGGTTTGGAATATTTTTGTAAAAACTTATTCCTCCGAATGTTAACATATAAAAATTACACTCTGCTGCTTTTGTGGATCTATAATAAACGTAAACAATAAACACTCATTAAAATAAAAGCTTTTTAATTCACTCAAGTCATGTGTTTGCATTTTGGAAGTGAATTTATTTTTGGCAACCTGTGAAACACATGAAAACTTAGCTAAATCTACGGGCCAATTTCGTGATTGTCACTTCAATTATCAAACCCAAAAAAGATTTTCGATTCGCACATTACTAAGCATAAAATAACATAATAGAGTCCCTGGAAAAACAGGGTTTAAATTTAATGCAAATGCGTGAAGTGTTATAACAGATTAGCCTGTGAAGTCCACACAGGAAAATCAGGGACGACAATTTCAGCATTTAAGCAATTTTTCTTTTAAAGGAGGTTTCTTCTGAATAAAATTCCATGGTAGGCTGAAAGTGTTTTTCCCTGATAAGCCTGTGAAGTCTGCTAGACAATCTGGGACAACACTGTACGCACATGCATTAACCCCTGTTGTTCCAGAGCCAGGCTCATGTTGAGTGCCTACCTTGTCTTCATGGTTCTGCAGATCTTTTTGGAACTCGTCAAACTTCTTCTGTAGCACTTCCACGTGTTCAAGATCCTGACCGAACTCCTCGGAGGTCACAAATGCTTCCTGAAACATAGTGTAGGGTAGCCATGAGCCTATAGGTCACAAACGCTTCATGAAACATGGTGTAGTGTAGCCATGAGGCTAAAAGTCACAAATGCTTCCTGATACATAGTGAAATGTAGCCATGAGATAATAGATCACAAATGCTTCCTGAAATAAAGTGTAGTGTAGCCATGAGACTTTTGGTCACAAATGCTTCCTGAAACATAGCGTAGTGTAGCCATGAGGTTATAGATCACAAATGCTTCCTAAAACATAGTGTATAGGGTAGCCATAAGACTATAGGTCACAAATGCTTCTTGAAACAGAGAAGTTTAGCCAAGAGGCTACTGGTCACAAATGCTTCTTGAAAGAGCCATGAGCACTAATGCTTCCATTTTAAAGACCAGTTAAAATCTTTGTAATTCCTTCCATTCTTTTCATCTTTCACACGTTTTTTTCCCAAAGTTGAAACCTTTCCCGGTTTATAACGAAATATACATTTGCATAAGATGCTGTCATTTCCATTCGGCATGCCAACTGACCTTGTCGTGTATCCAGAACATGACCTCGTTGCACTCCCTCATGAACTGTACAAGCTTGAGAGCCTGTTGCAGCTTCAGTCCCTTGTCCTTCAGCTTGAAGAGCAGCAGCTCCCACAGTCTGTGTAGCTCGTCCAGTCTCTCCTGGGTAACACATACAGCATGCATGAAAACTGGGCTAAATACATGTGCAGGGCTCTTAAAAACGCTTAATCAAGCGTATTTAAATGCATACATATGACAAATGACGCTTATTGGAAACCAATTCGGAGTCCCCAGGACGCACCTTTTTGATTAAATGGGTTTTTCAAGTCAATCAATTTAGCAAACAATACCTGTAAAGCAACCTCCTATTTAAATTCAAGCCAACACAAGTTAGCTCATTCAATCTCTCCTGGGTAAACATACCGCACATGAAAACTGGGCTTGATACATGTGGCTCAAGTGCCATCCCAGATTAGCCTTTGCAGTCTGCACAGGCTTATCAGGGAGGACACTTTCCGTTTTTATGTAATTTTTTGTTTAAAGGAAGTCTTTATTAAACAGAAATCCAGTTTAGGTGGAAAGTGTCGTCCTTGATAAGCCTGTCAGGATTGCACAGGCTAATCTGGGATGACACTTTAGGTACATTTATTACTATTAAGAGCAGTTTTTCCAAAACGCGGCTGCTATATTCTTTAACTTCTCTTGGTTGCTAAACAGATATGACAAGAACATGTTAAGTTTCATGATGATTTCACTAATGTGACTTTAGAAGTGATAACAATCTTCATCTCATGAATATTAATTTATCCAACATATTTTTTTATTTTTTTTCAATACACTTTAATATCATTGCAATAATAATATCATTTGATTTTTCATTTTTCTACATGTAAATGCAACTGCTAATTATAAGCCACAACTGCCGACTTAACAATGTCCCTTAGCATTATTATTTTGCTGGACTATCTCGCAGTGACATCAATAGCAATTATGTTTTCAACACAGACTGTAAAACGGTTTAAGTCACATACAAATTTGTCAAATGCCAGAAGACAATCATACCTTGATGGTCTCAGAAGCGAAGTGTCCCTGGTCTATCATTTCCGTTCCGATGTTGTCAAGGGTAACGATAGCGTTGGCATGGGCGGCCACCTCGGCCTCGAAGGCCTGGTGCTTCTGGATCTTAGCCTGTGAATTGTTAGAGACTAAATGCATGTGCGAAAATTGTCGTCCCAGATTAGCCTGTGCAGTCAGCACAGGCTATTCAGGGACAACACTTTCTGCAAAAACTGGATTTTCGTTAAGAAGATATCACCTTAAACGAAAAATTCCATAAAAGCGGAAAGTGTCGTCCCTGATTAGCTTGTGCGGACTGCAAAGCCCAGATTTCCCAGAATGCTGCTCAAATGATGAAGATAACGTGTGGTTTTCACAGCATTCACTCAGTAATCTTTCTTCAAATAGTTTATGTTCTCTGTTTTCAAATTAGGTTTTTATATGGTTAACATGTAAAACATTTTCAATTTCATAGTGATAAAAACTTATACTTTTTATTCAGGGGTGCAATTGAACTACCAACTCAGGTTAGGAAAAATGTCCTATACCTTAAAGGGTTCAATTTAACTCTTAATTTGTCTATAAATCCAGCAAACTAAATAATCATTTGTAAAATAAGTTTGATATTGAAAACGAGGAAATCAGCTGAATTTAGGAAATATCACACTCCAGTTATTGGAATGTGAGTATTCATAAATCTGCTTTTCAAAAGCTTTAACAAATTCCCAAATTGTTGTTTCATGAGGGGAAAACTTATCTGTATGCGGAGTGACATTATTGATGAAGAACTAATAATGAAATGTTACCAAAGAATAATTTAGAATTTCCCTTTCCATAGCTTACACCGATTGCACAATTTTGATTTCCTAAGAAAGACAACTCTGTGCCCAAGGAAGGCAACTCTGTNTACCTGTGACAGTGTAAGCATGGTAAACTTGGTCACAGTAGTGAATACATGTACCTGTGACAGTGTAAGCATGGTAAACTTGGTCACAGTAGTGAATACATGTACCTGTGACAGTGTAAGCATGGTAAACTTGGTCACAGTAGTGAATACATGTACCTGTGACAGTGTAAGCATGGTAAACTTGGTCACAGTAGTGAATACATGTACCTGTGACAGTGTAAGCATGGTAAACTTGGTCACAGTAGTGAATACATGTACCTGTGACAGTGTAAGCATGGTAAACTTGGTCACAGTAGTGAATACATGTACCTGTGACAGTGTAAGCATGGTAAACTTGGTCACAGTAGTGAATACATGTACCTGTGACAGTGTAAGCATGGTAAACTTGGTCACAGTAGTGAATACATGTACCTGTGACAGTGTAAGCATGGTAAACTTGGTCACAGTAGTGAATACATGTACCTGTGACAGTGTAAGCATGGTAAACTTGGTCACAGTAGTGAATACATGTACCTGTGACAGTGTAAGCATGGTAAACTTGGTCACAGTAGTGAATACATGTACCTGTGACAGTGTAAGCATGGTAAACTTGGTCACAGTAGTGAATACATGTACCTGTGACAGTGTAAGCATGGTAAACTTGGTCACAGTAGTGAATACATGTACCTGTGACAGTGTAAGCATGGTAAACTTGGTCACAGTAGTGAATACATGTACCTGTGACAGTGTAAGCATGGTAAACTTGGTCACAGTAGTGAATACATGTACCTGTGACAGTGTAAGCATGGTAAACTTGGTCACAGTAGTGAATACATGTACCTGTGACAGTGTAAGCATGGTAAACTTGGTCACAGTAGTGAATACATGTACCTGTGACAGTGTAAGCATGGTAAACTTGGTCACAGTAGTGAATACATGTACCTGTGACAGTGTAAGCATGGTAAACTTGGTCACAGTAGTGAATACATGTACCTGTGACAGTGTAAGCATGGTAAACTTGGTCACAGTAGTGAATACATGTACCTGTGACAGTGTAAGCATGGTAAACTTGGTCACAGTAGTGAATACATGTACCTGTGACAGTGTAAGCATGGTAAACTTGGTCACAGTAGTGAATACATGTACCTGTGACAGTGTAAGCATGGTAAACTTGGTCACAGTAGTGAATACATGTACCTGTGACAGTGTAAGCATGGTAAACTTGGTCACAGTAGTGAATACATGTACCTGTGACAGTGTAAGCATGGTAAACTTGGTCACAGTAGTGAATACATGTACCTGTGACAGTGTAAGCATGGTAAACTTGGTCACAGTAGTGAATACATGTACCTGTGACAGTGTAAGCATGGTAAACTTGGTCACAGTAGTGAATACATGTACCTGTGACAGTGTAAGCATGGTAAACTTGGTCACAGTAGTGAATACATGTACCTGTGACAGTGTAAGCATGGTAAACTTGGTCACAGTAGTGAATACATGTACCTGTGACAGTGTAAGCATGGTAAACTTGGTCACAGTAGTGAATACATGTACCTGTGACAGTGTAAGCATGGTAAACTTGGTCACAGTAGTGAATACATGTACCTGTGACAGTGTAAGCATGGTAAACTTGGTCACAGTAGTGAATACATGTACCTGTGACAGTGTAAGCATGGTAAACTTGGTCACAGTAGTGAATACATGTACCTGTGACAGTGTAAGCATGGTAAACTTGGTCACAGTAGTGAATACATGTACCTGTGACAGTGTAAGCATGGTAAACTTGGTCACAGTAGTGAATACATGTACCTGTGACAGTGTAAGCATGGTAAACTTGGTCACAGTAGTGAATACATGTACCTGTGACAGTGTAAGCATGGTAAACTTGGTCACAGTAGTGAATACATGTACCTGTGACAGTGTAAGCATGGTAAACTTGGTCACAGTAGTGAATACATGTACCTGTGACAGTGTAAGCATGGTAAACTTGGTCACAGTAGTGAATACATGTACCTGTGACAGTGTAAGCATGGTAAACTTGGTCACAGTAGTGAATACATGTACCTGTGACAGTGTAAGCATGGTAAACTTGGTCACAGTAGTGAATACATGTACCTGTGACAGTGTAAGCATGGTAAACTTGGTCACAGTAGTGAATACATGTACCTGTGACAGTGTAAGCATGGTAAACTTGGTCACAGTAGTGAATACATGTACCTGTGACAGTGTAAGCATGGTAAACTTGGTCACAGTAGTGAATACATGTACCTGTGACAGTGTAAGCATGGTAAACTTGGTCACAGTAGTGAATACATGTACCTGTGACAGTGTAAGCATGGTAAACTTGGTCACAGTAGTGAATACATGTACCTGTGACAGTGTAAGCATGGTAAACTTGGTCACAGTAGTGAATACATGTACCTGTGACAGTGTAAGCATGGTAAACTTGGTCACAGTAGTGAATACATGTACCTGTGACAGTGTAAGCATGGTAAACTTGGTCACAGTAGTGAATACATGTACCTGTGACAGTGTAAGCATGGTAAACTTGGTCACAGTAGTGAATACATGTACCTGTGACAGTGTAAGCATGGTAAACTTGGTCACAGTAGTGAATACATGTACCTGTGACAGTGTAAGCATGGTAAACTTGGTCACAGTAGTGAATACATGTACCTGTGACAGTGTAAGCATGGTAAACTTGGTCACAGTAGTGAATACATGTACCTGTGACAGTGTAAGCATGGTAAACTTGGTCACAGTAGTGAATACATGTACCTGTGACAGTGTAAGCATGGTAAACTTGGTCACAGTAGTGAATACATGTACCTGTGACAGTGTAAGCATGGTAAACTTGGTCACAGTAGTGAATACATGTACCTGTGACAGTGTAAGCATGGTAAACTTGGTCACAGTAGTGAATACATGTACCTGTGACAGTGTAAGCATGGTAAACTTGGTCACAGTAGTGAATACATGTACCTGTGACAGTGTAAGCATGGTAAACTTGGTCACAGTAGTGAATACATGTACCTGTGACAGTGTAAGCATGGTAAACTTGGTCACAGTAGTGAATACATGTACCTGTGACAGTGTAAGCATGGTAAACTTGGTCACAGTAGTGAATACATGTACCTGTGACAGTGTAAGCATGGTAAACTTGGTCACAGTAGTGAATACATGTACCTGTGACAGTGTAAGCATGGTAAACTTGGTCACAGTAGTGAATACATGTACCTGTGACAGTGTAAGCATGGTAAACTTGGTCACAGTAGTGAATACATGTACCTGTGACAGTGTAAGCATGGTAAACTTGGTCACAGTAGTGAATACATGTACCTGTGACAGTGTAAGCATGGTAAACTTGGTCACAGTAGTGAATACATGTACCTGTGACAGTGTAAGCATGGTAAACTTGGTCACAGTAGTGAATACATGTACCTGTGACAGTGTAAGCATGGTAAACTTGGTCACAGTAGTGAATACATGTACCTGTGACAGTGTAAGCATGGTAAACTTGGTCACAGTAGTGAATACATGTACCTGTGACAGTGTAAGCATGGTAAACTTGGTCACAGTAGTGAATACATGTACCTGTGACAGTGTAAGCATGGTAAACTTGGTCACAGTAGTGAATACATGTACCTGTGACAGTGTAAGCATGGTAAACTTGGTCACAGTAGTGAATACATGTACCTGTGACAGTGTAAGCATGGTAAACTTGGTCACAGTAGTGAATACATGTACCTGTGACAGTGTAAGCATGGTAAACTTGGTCACAGTAGTGAATACATGTACCTGTGACAGTGTAAGCATGGTAAACTTGGTCACAGTAGTGAATACATGTACCTGTGACAGTGTAAGCATGGTAAACTTGGTCACAGTAGTGAATACATGTACCTGTGACAGTGTAAGCATGGTAAACTTGGTCACAGTAGTGAATACATGTACCTGTGACAGTGTAAGCATGGTAAACTTGGTCACAGTAGTGAATACATGTACCTGTGACAGTGTAAGCATGGTAAACTTGGTCACAGTAGTGAATACATGTACCTGTGACAGTGTAAGCATGGTAAACTTGGTCACAGTAGTGAATACATGTACCTGTGACAGTGTAAGCATGGTAAACTTGGTCACAGTAGTGAATACATGTACCTGTGACAGTGTAAGCATGGTAAACTTGGTCACAGTAGTGAATACATGTACCTGTGACAGTGTAAGCATGGTAAACTTGGTCACAGTAGTGAATACATGTACCTGTGACAGTGTAAGCATGGTAAACTTGGTCACAGTAGTGAATACATGTACCTGTGACAGTGTAAGCATGGTAAACTTGGTCACAGTAGTGAATACATGTACCTGTGACAGTGTAAGCATGGTAAACTTGGTCACAGTAGTGAATACATGTACCTGTGACAGTGTAAGCATGGTAAACTTGGTCACAGTAGTGAATACATGTACCTGTGACAGTGTAAGCATGTTACTTCTCATTTTAACCAGTTTAAAACAATCTTGATTCTTAACGCCCATTGTAATTAATATGTCTTAAAACCTGTTATAATTTAAATGCAGCAACTTGAGTTTATTGCAGATACTTTGTATACCTTACTTTAATTAATCAGTATTAATTACACATTTATGCAAAAATATTTATCACCTAAAATCCATTTGGTTGCTTCAAAATCTAACTAGAGAACCACCTCACCTTTCAACCTCACTTCAATGTTTTAACAGGGATAAATATATTCAAGATGGCTACCAGCTTCCAAATCTGACGGCATCAGATGGGTGTAAATTGAACATCACATCTCAAACAAAAATTAGTTACAATGTCAAAATACTTGTAGATACTATCCTGATAAGATTGTAGAGCAACTGGGATCTTTAAAATAATAGTTACAACGAATACAAGCCTTGAAATACCTTTATTTCCAGATTTGATATAACCTTATCCAAAAGCTATCCCAGCACACAGTTCCCAGTTTCTATATTGACTAATACAGCCTCCCAGATGCTGCTGGCTCAACTTGGCTGTTGGCCCAGGAATGTGAGTAATGCAATTATTGGAGATAGACTGGTACCCTGACACCAGTATGGATTGGTGTCTTGGATGGTATAATCAGCACTTATAGAAGTAAGTTAGTTTTTATTCACATGACGAGTGAATATAATCTACAGAGGTTTACAAACTGCATAAAATAGTGGCTAAATTACACCTGGCCTATATGTCATCATAGCAAAGTTAAAGAAATCAGTTTAATGGATATTACAATTTCAAATTGTATATTTCAATTTCCATACATTTGAGAGTGAAATAAGAGAACTTTGAGCAAAAATATACCTTTGCCATTTTGCATTGGGAATATGACCAAACAACAGCTATAAATTCAGCCAAAAAAGCCCTGATATACATGAAGAACATGTTTGACCAACTGCGGCTTTGAAGTCTTAATTATTTATGGACTACACTTATACCAATAGTTAATTTATGCAATGAGAAATGTATGTGTTTATAATTTACCCCCATTTCAATATGCCATGTAATTTTTTATAACAAATTCTAGAAATGCATTTTTTCATTTTTCAACAATTCAGCTTCTAAGTATACTGATAATTAACATTCAAAATTAACATTGATATATGTATTTAGTTTAAACCTATTTATTTTAGCTTGATTGCATCGAAAGCCGTAGGCTTATATAAACGCTCTCGAGTCTGTTTCCTGGGATTATAACCAGTACTTGGTGTCTTTGGGGGAGATAAAAAAAAACGCTCCCAGTGGGGTTCGAACCCATGACCTTCTGATCGCTAGGCGGACACCATATCCACTACGCCATGGGGATATGTATTTAACCAGTCATGACAGTTAGAATGTAGCCAGTCATGCATTATTGACAGTAAGGAAATGTGATTATACATTGTAATAGACAAATTAGTGTAAAACATATTATCAACTAGAAATGGCGCGGCAGAGGCCGACGCGTATCTCCACACCGAATGTTTGACC
>VMBQ01012209.1:0-19799 GCA_007657795.1 Dreissena rostriformis | reverse complement strand
ACTTTACGCACAAGCATTTTGCCCGGTTTTCTCACGACGCTTTCATATATATTTAAGGAGCTTGTTTATTTTTGAACCAGAACAATATAATTGCAAGATAACAAGTTGATTTTTTATATTTACCAGTATTCAAATCTGGGACCTTTTGGAAGCAAGATCAAATGCGCTTCCACTGGGCCATTCAAGAATTATAACTTAACAGCGTATTTAAAACGCTATGTTATTAATACACACGTGTTCCAAATTATTGATGAAAAGCGTTACAAATGCTTTTATATGTTTACAGATTTCGATGGATGGTTATCCATAAACGAAATTACACGTTTAATATAACTCTGAGTCAGTAGAGTTACTTCGGTGGTTTAAATACAATTTAGACATTCTTTTTGTTAATCCAGGGTGATTTGTTTGGAAATTGTCATTTTGTTAATCTGGAAACAAGTCTTTTTATTTTAGACATGTATTTTATAATTTATGTGGAACACTCGGATGTATATACAATACCTGGTCGTTTGTGTTTTTTTTTCAATTGAACGCGTATGCTGCTTGATTAAGTGAAAATTGAGTTTACATTTAGACAAATCATTGTTAAATAATAATTTGGTGATCGCCGTGGCGTAGTGGATATGGTGTCCGCCTAGCGATCGGGAGGTCATGGGTTCGAACCCCACGCGTTCCTTTGATCTCCCCCAAAGACACCAAGTACTGGTTCTAGTCCCAGGAACCGGACTCGAGAGCGTTTATATGCGCCTACGGCTTTCGATGCAATCGAGCTAAAATAAATAGGGTTAAACTAAATAATAATTTTACATAAAGTGCAAATGAAGTGATGTGTCCTCAATCGCAATTGAATACGCATGTAACCATACTCAAATAAGCAGATCCCGATTGCAATCAGTCATATCATCATACCTGTTAAACATGTAACCTTCGAGTTTTTTTCTGTCTTACCTAGAAAAACAACTAAGAATAACTGATACCAGGAAAGCCAAAACAAGAATTTTACATCACAAAACATTTCGTCGAATACGCAGTCATGACGTGCAATACGCATGTATAGTACACTAATGGGAGCTCCTAAACATTATTTTGTTGAATACTGTTTTGATGACATATCGACACCTTTTGATGTCTTTCTAAAAACTACCATTAAATACATAAGTTGTAGCGTAGCGCAAAGTATAAATGTGAAATTATGAAGTCCATAACAAATTTGAAATATGAATCATTGTAGTATGTTTTTGGTTAACTTTGCTCGTTATATTCGCAATTTTCATATTTGCATGTTTATTTCATTAAAGGGTGTAATAAACTAGCATGCACAGCAACACAACAACAGCAAACATGATGCCATAACCTTTACGTTATGGTATGTGACTAGCGACGTAATTGTGTTACTATTTTTAGTAACGATATGTACAATTCGCTTTTTCTTACATTGTTTAACGAAATGTGATTGCGTTATCTCCATAATGTACATGTTTTGTTTTAGTAATTATAGTGCTTATACGTTTAACATTTTGTAAAACTGTCTTTTGTAAATATGTAGACCTAATTGGTCATTGAACCTATTGGAACTTATGTAAATAAATCTATCAAACTATAATGCAATTTTGCATTCCTTTACCGTTCTATTATTGTATACAAATGTTATGCACGTTCATTTTTCTTATATAATTAACCTGCAAGGAAATACGGGTATTAGCCCATTTATGCCTGGCGTCTAGAAAAAAGGCTTATGCGCATGATGCGGCGTCTTATCAGGGTCTGCGCTGTTTGCTTAAAGGCATTTCTGTAAGAAATATTCTAAATATTGAAATAAATATACTAGACATCCCTAATTTTGGAAATAAATTGATCCAATTTAAAAAGATGAGAGAGTCCACTAGGCATAAATGGGTTAATATGGGTTTGTCCAAATTTTGGTTTATGGCTGTCATGCTTGTATCTTGATGTACATCATGCCACTTTCTATTAACAGTTCACTTGTGAAAATATAATTGATTTGCACTTTCGTTCCTGTGAAACAAGCTGTCAACCTAAGGAACATATTAAAGTATGCTCATGTATTGTATAGCGTTTGAGTCATGTATGTCTTGTTTCGATTAAATGAGCTGCACAAATTTAACCGGTTACATCAAAACAAACCACAAGCTGTTAAAGTGTGTGGCTTTCGATGTATCTTTATTGGCTTGTAATATTTAGTTTCATGGCGATTTAGCGATAAAACGTGTTATTTAATTAGTTTACGACTTGTTATGGGTTTATACGTTTTATTTGACAATATCCGTTTTAATGGTGTATGCAACTCGAAATATAATCGAAATATAATGATATTGACGACATATTTATGCACATTGTACAAGGTTTTAAAATTAACTTTACATAGGAGTCTAATCGATGTTCAATCATATTTACTATATCTGAAAATAAAGTTAGAATAATTTTAATTGAACAAGGATTTAAATGCGGGGTTTAAACCTTACTTCAATAACGTTAAACCTAATTGAACATGGTTAAAACAGTTTTTAATTGAAGTTTTAACCATGATGACACGCTTTTTAGATAAGCTTTATAAATAAAATAACGTGAGCACATTTATCTGAAACAACAATGCCCAGAGGTGAAATATTTGGTTTGCATCATTTTTGTGTGGTACTTTACTAAATTTGTTCAAAATATGCCCATGGAAGTAAAAATGTTTTATATATACTTTTATATCATTCAACTTAAAAAGTGTCTCCAAGTTCCATGGCTTAGATATTTAGTATAAAATACCAGATAGTGGTCCTCTACAAATTTAGTTTGTTCAAATGATGTTTTTTGGTTAAAACTAACCACGCCCAGGGGGTCAAACTGTATGAGCAACTTCAATAAAAAAAAAACACAAGTGAGCGATTCAAGGATCTCATGTCCGTCAATTTTATTCCAACTGTAAGTTTTTCGTATTTTTGTCTCTTTGTGATCATGTTATCTAAATACAAAGTACGCATCCTTTTCTTGGAGGTGGGGGTGTGTCATAATATTGGAGTAGCTACATAGCCCAGCTTTTTCAATAACGTTGACAATATTTATATACTTTCTATACTGTAACATAGAAAGCTTTGCTTAACAGCTCTTTCAATAGAAATCGGTTGTGACATTCTTTATTTATAACTAAGGTGCTACATTTAAAACGCATGTTCAAAACATTCTATGAATTTAATTCCAAAACTTAAATTTTGTGTAAGACATTGTACCATTATTGTTTGTCTGCAAAAAAGGGCCTGGTTTGCTATTGTTGTTAACAACATGTATAGCTTCAAAAAGTGTGCATACTTTCTCGCCGATATATAGGGCTTTAATTGATCCAGTTTGTCTTGATTCATCAATAGAAGAAAATTTCTGCTTTCGGACAAAGTGTATGAATACGTTGTCTTATAAGTTATGTGAATTGTACATGAACAAATGGTTTAGAGAATGTAATGTAGTATTTGCATCCCCCAAAACACGTTGTAAACTTATGCTGACTCATTGTCTAAACCAGGAGTGTTTAATATTTGAACATATCTTACAAGCGAATTATTTTCATTTTATGTCTTTTGTTCACCAGTGCTCCCTACTCTAATACACTTTTTAAAAAATCATTCTTTTTTGTTTTTTTGATTGACACTCAAACATATTCTTTACAAGATATGCCAGTGTGCTTTTTAATGATGCACTATCTTACAATGCGTACTTTCCATCCAGTGAGGTATCAAGTTCAGTGCGAGGTAAGAATGCCATGGAATAGTTATTACTACGCTATCGCGTCTGCGTATTTGAAACACAAATCTTTTAACAAGAAATATATATTAAACAAGTGATGTGTTTGAGAAATACTATGTCCCCTTTTGAGCGATTTTGACCCATATAGTTGACCTTTGACCTTGAAGGATGACCTTGACCTTGATCTTTGACCACTCAAAATGTGCAACTCCATGAGATACACATCCTTGCCAAATATCAAGTTGCTATCTTTAATATTTCAAAAGTTATGGCCAATGTTAAAGTTTGTGCAAACAAACCAACAAACCAACAAACCAACAAACTCACAATACAGGTAAATTTAGTTTAAACATACATATTGAAATCAATATAAGTAACTGATTTGATTAAAAACTCACACTATGCTTATAGTACTTAAGAAAAGTCTCGTCCGTGACAAACAATTGCCTTTTCGTATATGGGAACATAGATTCTAAATTGTGTTTTACATCAACATTATACATACAATTTGTTGTTTATTAAATACGAATGATAACAAAAACATGACCAATATATTTAATATCGAAATAAATCACGATACATATACTATAGAGTTCTTCTTAATCATTTACCAAGCAATGGCAGCTAACTTGGCACTGATTACCGTGTGACAGGAGCGTAAGAAGTACTTCATTATTGGGACGCGGTTGGGTTGAGTGCTAACTTAATCATCTACCAAGCAATGACAGCTAACTTGGCACTGATTACCGTGTGACAGGAGCGTAAGAAGCACTTCATTATTGGGGACGCGGTTGGGTTGAGTGCTAACTTAATCATTTACCAAGCAATGACAGCTAACTTGGCACTGATGACCGTGTGACAGGAGCGTAAGAAGCACTTCATTATTGGGGCCGCGGTTGGGTTGAGTGCTAACTTAATCATTTACAAAGCAATGACAGCTAACTTGGCACTGATTACCGTGTGACAGGCGCTTAAGAAGAACTTCATTATTGGGGCCGCGGTTGGGGTGAGTGCGGGAATGGTTCTTCGACGTCGACACTTGTGTAACTGTCCATATGATGCACGTCTTTTTCCGCATGTAATGTCTCCGAAGCATCGTGATCCAATATACATAGTTTGACAATTGTACGATGGTAAACCCTGTGGTGATGAAAACGGGTTCAGCCTTGGTGTTGCCGATCTTATGTCTGCCCATTGCCGACTTGCATAGGATACAGAGCGAACGGTCTTCCGCGTGAAAACAGTCGAGCCAAGGATACGTATCAAGTCACTGAACATAACATAACTTCTCCTGAAGTTTGGTGAAACATAATTGTTTAGTAAATTAAAAAAGACTTAAAGGTTGGTTTGGAACATCCATTTTAATGAAAATTGGATTTAAAAAAAACTGCATGTTATTTTTTTCAGATTTGGTTTTAATAAGTATTCCAGACAGTTCAAGAAAAGAATGAATTAAAGTTTCTATGCTAAACTTCATGGTTACTAAAGTGTAGGTTCAAAGCATGACTGTGGTAATTACCCGTATTTCACTTAAGACTTATATCAGTTATCCGCCGATTCGCTAAGGCTTCCTTACACGTCGTGTACTGGTTAAAATGATCACAAATACTACCTCATGTCTACTAAAGCCGCGGCCCCAATGTAATTGCAGTCTCTGGAATAACACATGTATTAAAAACTTATGGCATGACATGTACTATATTCTATATGTTTGCATGATGATCATTTGGCCATAATTATATTGACATGGGGACTAACAATAACAGGTCTATAGACGCTTGGTCTGCCCTTGTCTGACCGTATGTCAGTCCGTCAGTCTGCCAAATAAGATCAGGCGCTGGTACTTTACTCATTCGCGCATTTCTTTTTAAACGAAAACTTGTAAGTGACTTTCATGGAAATTTATGAATAAGATTTATTTTAGCATCGCTTAAAATACTTTTCTTGAAAGTGTGTGGATAAGGCATTTTTTTTTTTTACTTTTCGATGAAGGTTACTGAATCTTTCGACTTCAAAAGATAAAGTTCGCATATAGCAATCACACTATGGTTTATTTGGTTTAAACAGTGTATACGTTAAAAACGCCGAAGTTTAACTTGTTATATCGAGTGCTGTAAAGTCAAGTGCTGTAATGTCACATTAATATATAATGTGTTAAAAGGTGTACAGTATATCTAGATTGTTGGCGAACCTCAACCGCAATACTTTAAAAATCCCACAATTAATAAAGAAGCAACATATTTCTGCTTTACGGTAAACTTCGACAATGACACCACTGGAACTTTAGCGATCATTTTCTTACGTTGCACCACATGCTTGTTTTGCGGAATACATCATTAAATAATGTATATACAATTTATAACATGCTTTCCGTTAGTTTATAGAGAAATATCATTGAAATAAAACTGATATTTCACTGTTTCAAGCAGAAAAAATAACAGTGAAAAATATCGATATTTTTCACTTTTATTTGTCACTGTTTGAAACTTTTTACTGTGAAATGACGTCATTTTTTTGACGAAATGACGTCAT
The DNA here is from genome assembly GCA_007657795.1 of Dreissena rostriformis. NCBI lineage: Eukaryota > Metazoa > Mollusca > Bivalvia > Myida > Dreissenidae > Dreissena > Dreissena rostriformis. The sequence goes on along the minus strand of VMBQ01012209.1, from coordinate 13,520 downwards.
TATTCAAGCGAAATAATTCAGTTAAACTCTTTTACGATGTAATTAAACGGTGAAAAAGGCATAAAATAAAAAGAAATCAGAGGCGCCACAATAATGAAGTTCTTTCTAAGCGCCTGCCACACGGTTATCAGTGCAAAGATAGCTGTTTTGCTTGGTAAATGATTAAGTCAGCTCTCAACCCAACCGCGGCCCCAATAATGAAGTTCTTCTTAAGCGCCTGTCACATGGTTATCAGTGCCAAGTTAGCTGTCATTGCTTGGTAAATGATTAAGGTAGCACTCACCCCATCCGCGGCCCCAATGTTGAAGTGCTTCTTACGCTCCTGTCACACGGTTATCAGAGCCAATTTAGCTGTCATTGCTTGGTAAATGATTAAGTAAGCATTAAACCCAACCGCAGCCAAAATATTGAAGTGCTTCTTAGGCGCCTGTCACACGGTTATCAGAGCCAAGTTAGCTGTCATTGCTTGGTAAATGATTAAGTTAGCACTAAACCCAACCGCGGCCAAAATAATGAAGTGCTCTTTAGGCCCTTGTCACACTGTTATCAGTACCAATTTAGTTGTCATTGTTTGGTAAATGAACAAGTTAGCACTAAACCCAACCGCGGCAAAAGCATAATGAAGTGCTTCTTTCGCGTCTATCACATGGTTATCTGATCTAAGATAGCTTTCATTGTTTGGTAAATGATTAAGTAAGCACTAAACCCAACCGCGGCCCAAATAAATGAAGTGCTTCTTACGCGCCTGTCACACGGTTCTTAATACCAAGCTAGCTGTCATTGCCTGGCAAATGATTAAGTTAAAACTAAACCCATTCGCGGCCAAACTAATTTAGTGCTTCTTTCGCTCCTGTCACACGGGTTTCAGTACCAAGTTAGCTGTCATTGATTGGTGAATGATTAAGTTAGCAATAAACCCAACCGCGGCCAAAATAATGAAGTGGTTCTTACGCGCCTGTCACCTGGTTAACAGAGCCAAGTTTTAGATGTCATTGATTAGTAAATGAATCAGGATACTATCCGAACAAGCTCTATACATGCATGCCTGACCACCTAAGTAAAATATCTTTCAGTAAAAAAATAAATGGCTGGAAAATGGATCTATAATTCAAAATTCGTCCCAACTTTCGTTAGTCGAATAGTTAGTTAGGTAGAAGAACTGGGGTACACTCCGGGTCCTCACATGTCTCAGCCTCAGGTACTGAAGGACCTCCTAAACTTCGAAATACACATTCATAACTGTTAGCATTCTGATGTGATGAAGAGTCAACATTTAATGTAGGTACGTCGTTTACTTCGCCTTTCACCGCTACGCATGAGCAGTACGTTTACAACGCTATCAATCGCTTCAAGTCGCTTTTCAACCGATTAAAACGCTTTACAACGGTTGAAAATGCAATCGCGATGAATCGCATAATTGCGGATCACAAACCATGACCACACATTACTTGGTAGGAATAAAAAGGGTTACATATTTTGTCTCTCGTCACTTGTTCAAAGTTAAGTTCAGGTTAACGTATTTTCATATAATATATATATTAAGTCTTTTACAACTTGAGACATCCTGCTCACATAATTACGTGTCACAATCATACCAATTAAATCCAACCGACCCGGACTTCTTGTTACCAATTATACACCAATATTGTATTCATACCTAAAATTGGTTTTTCTCAGAACGAAGAAAGAGAATAGGAAAGGTAACAAATTTAAAACGATATGACGAAACAAGTTGTACAGGTGAAATAGTTTACCATATTTGGTGTTTTTAATGCAATATCGCACCTTAACTTTGTGACGTTTTTATCGAACAATCGGCGATGTGGTGGAGTGGTGGTTGCCGGTAGATAATTTTGAAATTTTTTTTTTTTTATTTTCAACATCATTTCTGCTGTTAATCAAAATGTTAATTTTACAGACAGGGAACTTATGGAGGATAAAACACATTCACTCACAAATAAACACTCTACGGGATAAATTTAAGACTATTTTATCTAAATGAATACCTGTAAATATATTAAAAATCTGGTTAACTTTGACATTTGACGCAATAAAAGGTCATGCATTACCCTGTCATCTTACATTTACGATTAGCTTTTTTTTGTCTAGTTATTTTTGCGAGCTGTTGACTGATGAGCCGATGAACAGATGAAGAGATATACTGACGGACGAAGGGCAAACATAAAGCCCAATGCATCATAAGTAATGCATGATAACAACGCTTATGCACATATTAACATTTTGTCATATTCAGGTGTGGTCTATTTGTATGTATGGTGTCAGTATATATGTGGTAAAATTAAAAGGTGGTGAATAATCCTTACGAAGTCATGTATGAGTATATATAAAAAAATCCGCCAAACGACGTTACGTCATTGTATGACGTTGACGTCACTTCCTATGTAATTGTTTATATTGATGATTAAGATATTGATATCGTGTCGAAGGATAATACGGGTGTATTCCGAATATCAAATATGTCGCACGTGCCATGACGTCACCATCGTGATTTGCATACGCACTGTGTGTATTTTAGTTACCCGTATCTGTCAAACCGAAAATTAAAAATGAAATGAGCTTTTTGAGGGTAATTATACGATTTTCATGACACACCAGCTAACATTGTATAGTAAAAACCAACCTTGCATTGAAACTAATTCATTTTATATCATTTTTCTCAAGTTATACATGTTGCTGTCAAGGACGCGGATGTTTACAAATACCAAACGGTGTAATAGCAGATTTCTCCTCTGAAATGTGTACGATAGTACTCGCTCAAACTTCGAGCTTGTTGTTACATTCAAAATAACACGATGAGATTTATGTGTTTGTTTATTTTTTTAACAATAACGTGCAGAGATTAACAGGTTTAAAGATTATTTTTTTTTTTAAATACAGATTGAACCTTCTGGGAGTAAGAGAAAGGGTCAATATGACCCTGGTTTCATTGCTGGGGCATATGGTGCTGTCAAGAACAAAGGCATGTCTGTTTACCGAGCAACTCCAGAGAGTACTCTTCGTGACCGTACACTTGGACTACAGCCAATCCCCGTCTCATCAGAACCCCTACCAAGACCTGGGCTCCAAACTGTGTTTTCTGTCACTGAAGAGGAGCAGTTTGTGTGTCATGTCAAGTACATGGCCACAATCGGTAAGGGATACTCCAGGAGTGAATGTGTCCGTTTAGCCACTGATTTCGCCATCAGCCTTGGAAAGAAAAAAAGTCTGAACCGTGTCATGTCAGCTGATTGGTTCAGTGGTTTGAAGAAGAGATGGCCAGACATTCATGTAGCAAAGCGGCAAAAGTTGTCTCTTGCCAGGGCTAGGGCCTCTTTTTCTGAGGTACTTTAGCACTATTTTTCAGACCTGAAGAACATCATGGAAAAATTGAACCTGACCAACATGCCCGACTTGATCTGGAACATTGATGAAACCGGATTATTGCTCGAGCACAATCCAAGCAAGATTGTTTGCCAAAAAGAATATACTCCTAAATCTGTGACCTCTCCTCGTGGCAACACTGTCACGGTTCTTGCAGCTGAGAATGCCACTGGGTCCAGGCTCCCCCAATTCTACATCTCCTCTGGCAAAAGGTGGATGGACAGTTTGTTACTGGACCTTACTCCTGGCTCAGAAATTTCTTGGAATTTCTTTAAACCCATTTTTGAAAGCATGCCCCTGTTGGCAAGGAGACCATGCTTATTCTTTATGATGGTCACAAGTCCCATGTTAATCTCACCCTCACTAAATGGGGAGACCATAACAAGGTTAAATTCTTTGTTCTTCCACCACATACGTCCCGTCTGACACAGCCTTAGGATGTTGCTTGTTTCGGACCTTTGAAGAAAGCCTATCACTCTGAATGTCAGTCATTTCTTAGACAAAATCCTGGTCTGAACATTACACGCTACAGCATTGGATCACTTTCTTCCAAAGCATACAACAAGGCCATGACTCCAGAAAATCTTATTTCTTCTTTCCGTTAAACAGGCATTTATCCATTGAATCCCAGTGTCATTCCAGCTGTCAAAACGGCTCCGTCTACAATTTAATCTTCTAATGAATGTCTTCATCCTGTTGCTTTCAGCCCTTCCTGTTCTTTCCTTGAAAGCAGAAAAATTAACACATTCACAACTAATCCTAGAAAACGAAAAGCTCCAGAAACAATTGTTGGTGACTGCACCAATTAAATATATTTTAAATTCTTAGTTTTTAAATTGTTAAAATGTTAACTTGATATTTAGCGCGCTCTTATTTTTGGCGCTAAAAAGTATGGCGTCACGTTAACGTCGTCGCCTTTTCTACGTCGTCGTCACACATAATAAAATTCCGGCAGTAGAAAAACAAAAGTTGACGGCAACGGCCGATTGATAAGGCAAACACATAATTATTCAGGATTTGAAGCTAAATACATTATAAGACACCAAAGTTCGGTAAGAGTTTTGATATATCTTTTATTATACACGCATATTTCATTTTGTTTTAAGTAATAATTAATTACATACGATAGTTTAGTTTTGTATGTACTATAGGATATAAGATCTACATGATTTGAAAGAGTAAACATTTTTGAACATATTATCTTTTTTTATGTATTAGCAATTGTTATTTGATAACGATTTGAATCTGGTATTTATTATTTTCATATCTCTCTCTGTAGAGAATCGCCATGTAGTGCAATCAATAAAAGAGTTGAAACCGGTGCATCTCTCGAGTGTTGTACTATAATAAATTGACGATCGCAAATCCCGAACAATTCTCGAACTTTCAACGAATTTAAAGATATAAAATCAACAAAATGGACGTAACGACAGCGACGAAAAGTCGAGCCGCACATCTTGGGCAGTTAAACAAATTATATAAAGAACTAGAAACACAGATGTTATCACCAGAAAACGCAATACGAGTGAGGGAGCTATTCGACCGACTGTGCGACAAATATGAAGAATTCAAAACAGTGCATTTCCAGTACTTCGAACTTTGCGAAGACCCGAAAACCAAAGTAGCACTACAAAAAAGTTTTGAAAGTTGTAAAACAAACTTTGTGGAATTCAAAGAACGCTACTCGCAATGTGCCCCCGTGGAAATAGACTCTATATCAAATGCTACATCATCAACATCTAGGTTGAGAAACGCAAAAGTGAAACGGCTGATCGAAGAACAAAGACTTAAAACGTTGAAAGAACAGCAATCTTTGGAAAGAGAAATGCTCCAATTAGTATCGTTGCAATGAGAGTTTCAGGATAATACACGTCTACTTGCACAAGAAAGCATCGTGGCGGAAGCGAGGCTGCAGGAATCTGTATGGGCAGACGAAGGTACGGTGATACACGAATACGACGTACACTGTGAACACACTTCACTGATTATTGAAACGGACAGACCTTCCACATCACGTAGATTAAACGGTGGTTTCACGGACGCAGCAGACGAACCTTCCAGTGAGCGCGTGAACGTGACGCAGCGAGATAGCAGACACAGTGCTTCCGGTATGGACGTTAAGAGACTTGCTTCAATTCTTCAAGAAGGGTTTAATTTGCCCAAACCCGAATTATTAACATTTAGTGGTTCTCCACTTGACTATCGCAAATTTATGAGGAACCTCGAGACAAATGTAGAGTGCAACGTTAGTGACAATAGACTTAAATTAAGTTATTTGATACACTATAGTACAGGTAAAGCGAGGTCATGCATAGAAGATTGTGTTTTGATAGACTCAAATGTAGGGTATAGCAAAGCTAAATCGATTTTGCAGTCTCACATTGATAAGTTGTAACACGGTCCTCAAGTAAAGGCCTCTGATGTGAGTTAGCTTTCCAAGCTAGCGCTTGATATGCAAACATGCCAGATTACACTTTCACAACTAGGGTTTGTGTCTGATATAGATAACTCTGAGAATTTGAGGCGAATTGTTAGACGTCTTCCTANTATACGGTATATTGATTTGAAAAGTAAACACTCATTTCATGTATAAATCCAAAAAAGTAGTCCTCCGCGCGTGACAGCTATATTTTAGCACTGCCGAAAATAAACGAAAATATATCCCACAGTCGTTTATTTCGATAATGAACGTCTGAGGATGGGATAAAAGCTCATATGTGTTATACACATCAAGCGATGTACCATAATCAATTACCACAAGATAAAAGCACGCACAAAACGCAATTATTTAACCCAAGTGACTAAATACACCTTCAAAGTTTTAAGGTTAAACAAAGAAGCACATTTGAACAAATTAACATAGATCCTCGCAAAAACAGTCGTGTCTGAATAATTTCAATACTTAGTGTTAATTCCGAAACAAAACCACCGTCGTACACATTATGTTGTGTATACACGTATCTCTCTTATAATAATCCACGTTGTGTGATACCTTGACGACACAATTCGCAAACACTTTACATTCGGAGGAATTACAGTGCCAGGAGCCGTAGTGTCGGCATCCCCATCGCTTAACATTAACAATTTGCTAAAACTCGATTAACAAGACCGTTTGTCACCTTTGTTGGCTGGTACGGACGATTCACTACGCGTATAATATAGAATCCCATCTTTTATGACGTTATTACGAGTCACACTGTCCCCGGACACGACTACTATTCGGGTAATGTTTTGTGCTGCCGTGAATTCTAGATTCACTATAACATCGTCTCTATTTGCACCGTATGCCCAGAAAAACGTTGTCATATTATTGTCGTACACAAATATAGGCTCACATTTGTCATACACTTCAAGCGATGTATTCACAACTGCTTCAGGATTGTCACCAAGGGGAATATATTCCTTTTCAAAACTTACTTTTGCAGTGTCTTTAAAGTTCCTATCAATATGCGGCATGAATTTGTTCTTCAGCGAAGAAAACCGACCAACGTGCTGAAATAGACTGACTTAAGAATGTTAAGCATGGGGTTGTTTGTTAGCCATTCTAATATAATCCATCATAAAGTCACCGGGCGCTTCGTCAAAATATTTAACGAAGTATGAAGCAACGGCTACAAGATCAGTGGATCTAAAAAGTTTACCAATAAATCCTAGTCTAGAAAACTCTAAAACAAACCACTCCGGCTGGGCTTCTTTAATCAACATTTTCATTTCTTCTATAACACCGGCCGCGGAGATAACATCATCTTCGAGTTGCACATAAATTTCGCTTATATTTCGACAAAAGAACATTAGAAACGCGAAATCGAGATTTTTTTTGGCTCGCCATTTCAATTTGTCCCGATCGGCGTTCAAAGTTTGCTTCACAGCTGTAAGATTGGGATATAAACCGGGAAGCGTTTGTATCACTATAAGAAACCCGGAATTTAAATGTTGTTCATATTTCTCTAATAAAGCATCAGCCACGTGGTTATTATGCTCCGTATCGGTATCACACAGCATGACCACAAAAACAGTTTCCTCTTTGTCCGCGACCGAGGTGTTGTTGATCAAGGATTCGATGGTGTCATATAAATACACCTTTCCATCATTTGGACGATTGGCTGACGGTATGCCGATGGTGAAAGTGCCTATAAAATAATGCGATAATATATATTTTGTAGTCATGCTTCACTAAACATATGAAGGTTAAACACATGAATGAGTTAAAATTAAACCTATACAATATATAACATAACGAAGCAATTTCCAAGGTAAGATTACATTGTTCAGTGTTAGCAGCAAAACACAATTTAAAGGAAACAACCGAATTATTCGAAAATATTCAGTAGTTACACGTTTGTAACGATATTTCAGTATGAGTTTGGTATTTCACTCCATGATTAAGAGTGCTGTTTTATTTTTTGAACATGTGAACAAAAGTGGGAAAATAGTCATGTCGACAATCTGTTAACAATTCCCTCTAATAGAGATTACACATTTATCTCAAGAAATTAAAAGCAAACATGAAAATTCACACTATTTGCCCTTTAATTGTGACCTTGACTTTTTACAACGGAGCGTAAAAATTGTACATGCCACCTCCCGTGGTCATCATCGGAATAACACCTTGGAGTAATATAAGATTCATCATAGGCGTTTAAAGTGACAAAAATATAAGAAATGACCTTTGATCTTGATTTGTGGCCTTGGCCTTTCAATGAGGAGCGATAAGAATAAAAACTAAAACCTGGTAATGAGGATAAATAATGCAAAGTAATATAAAATATTATTAATATAATCAGAGACATTACATAATGACAGAAACACTAAGTCACGATTTCTTACATCGAATTGTGACCTAGACCTCACACTTAGGAACATATGTGGCTGGGAACGAGACTTTGGCCCATTTGGGGCTGACGTCGTATCCGAGTAAAACGACGTTAAGTTGTGACTACCGTTTTGCGTACTTTGTCAACAAATAATGTTTTGCGATGAACGATAGTTTTATTTTGAAGTACAGCCTAAACGGAAATATCAGGTCTGTGGAACGATAATTGTCTGCATTTCCATTGACCGTCCCACAGCGGTTTCTCAAGATTATTTTTAATTGTATGTGTGTTGTTTGGCTTTTTGTGTTGCGACCGACTGCTTGGGCAACTGAACACATGCAATAAAAAGAACCTAATGATGCAATACGATTTTTCTTCTCACGATGCACCTCATGTTTGATTTGTGTATTGTATTCATTTTATGCGTGCATATATTATGTATTTGCTGTTTGTTTTTACTGCCAGCTGTTTACCATTCTTATGTTCTTAATAAAATAAATGCAATCTAAAAATGTCATCTCTCAAGCAAACGGAAGTATGTGTTTTTATATCGCTCGTGTCTATAGTTAAATAATGATATCATGCACGTTTGCGTTGCCTTAAACAGTCAATACATGAGGACCTCAGTTTTGACGCATGTTTGAAACTTACACTTGATATATTATTATGTTAAGAACCCATATAGTATTGGCATGCATTGACATACTTATATTATACACGGACATATATAGCTAGCTGTTATACCTTTTTTGGCTCTCCATTTTCCCGATAGTATTTTAATGTCCTTCTGATGTTCCAAAAACACTTTTTTGTCTACTTCAGCGATATTTCCTTGGCGTTTGGAACCTAGCAAAACAAAAGATCGGATTTGAATATGAACAATGCGTTGACGTAAGTTTTAACAACATATTTTCGATAACTTCTTTTTCCGTATTTCCCATACATAATTAGCTTACGGTATACGAGAACCGTCAATATAGTTTCCCCACTACCAATGGAACCAGTTTCATAACATTTTTCCCTCAGGGGAATTTTATATTTGAAAAAAAAAATGTTCAATAGAAGTCTATAGTTTCATTGTTATCCACAGTGTGCGGTAAGCTTTAACCCTTTTGCAGTTTTGATTCGTCATGGATTAAACACATTTTGTGGAGGATTACAATGCGATTGTCCCAATAGGCTCAAAGGAACAGAATTATTAAAAAGATAATTGATCTATAAAAGCTAGTTCTGCAGTGAATGCAAAATTTCAATCGGATCCGAATTCGAATCCAAAGGCCCNTTAAACGCAATCATATGTCAAGAAAATGTAGACGTGACAAAATGTGTACTGTATATGATTGTGCAAGCAAACATCATTCATTGTTGCATAGTTAGGTCAAACGAAAAAATGTTGTTTCACAACCTTCTGTTAATTGTGCAGCTGTGAATGGGTCATTTGTTAAGACATGTTTTGGGATAATACTTGTAACCATCAACGGTGGGAACGGTCACTTATGTCAAACTTATGCCCTGCTCGACAATGGTGCAAACGAGACACTTTGTGATGAGAGATTGATCCAGCAGTTGAACCTCCGCAGTAGACCCATCACGTTCCAGATTTCGACTATCAGCTCGACCGGATGTACTACTCATGGAAAGGAAGTAGACCTCAATGTGAATCCTGTTTCCGGAAGTGGCGGCAGCGTTCAGCTTAATAACGTTTGGAAGGTCAAGCAGTTACCAATCTCCACACGGTTTGTTGTGACGTCTGATGACATTAGCGGGTTTCCATACTTGTCCGACCTACATATTCCCCAAGTGAAAGTAAACCAAGTTCTACTATTGATTGGCACTGATTTTCCCGAAGCACACATACCCCTTGAAGTGCGTTCCGGATGCAGCCACGAACCATATGCGATACGGACGAGACTTGGATGGGCAGTTCTTGGACCAGTCCCTCGAGCCAGCATAGAACCGAGCCGAACAGAGCACCCCAAAGAAGCAGCCAATATCAACTTTGGTCAATCAAGTGACGGTATATTGCAACAGAAACTTGAACGTATGTGGACGTCAGATTTCAACGACGCGTCACACTGCGATAAAGATTCGATGTCAGTTGAAGACAGGAGAGCGTTGCGTATAATGGATTCAAGCCTGTCGTACGTGGATGGTCACTATAAGATGGGATTACCTTGGCGAGCAGACGACATTATACTACCAATAATTCGGCGTTTGCGCACGCACGTCTTAACCCACTGAAAAGAAAACTTTCAAACGACAAAACATTGCATGAAATGTACCCCAAAACAGTAACAGATTACATCGACAAGGGATACGCGAAAGAAGTAGAGGATACAGATACAGACTGCAAGCGGATATGGCATTTACCCCACCACCCCGTGACCAACGTAAATAAACCGGGAAAATTACGTGTGGTATTTGACTGTGACGCGAAATACAAGGACATCTCGTTGAATAGTCAACTTCTGCAGGGCCCTGACATGATAAACAGTCTTGTTGGTGTACTTACCAGATTTCGTCAGGAAAATATAGTCATAGCTGCAGATATGGAAGCCATGTTCCATCAAATCCGCATGTGTGAGGAAGACTGTGACGCACTCCGCTTTCTATGGTGGCCTGGTGGTGACATCTCCATAAGTCCGAAAACTTATTGAATGCAGCTGCACTTGTTTGGCGCAACTTCATCTCCTAGCTGCGCGGCGTACGCATTGAAAAGAACAGCCAGTGATAACGCGGGAACATTCCCAGGCGAAGTTGTAGATATCGTAAATAGGAACTTCCTCGTAGATGACTGCCTGAAATCAGTGGATTCAGAAGAAAAAGCGTCGTAGTTAGCATCGGATCTGCAACCATTGATGAAAATTGGAGGTTTTAGATTAACGAAGTGGATCAGCAACAGCAGAGCGGTACTCAATACAATTCAGGAATCTAAACGTGTAGCTACGATTATTAGTCCCGACCCGAAAGACGCGTTTCCGTGTGATCGTGCATTAGGAGTTAATTGGAACGTCAATGACGATGAAATAACATTCAAAATAAAAATAGCTGATAAGCCACTGACAAGACGCGGCATCCTTTCCATAGTTAGTGCTATTTTCGACCCACTTGAATTTGTAACCCCAATGACATTGCAAGCGAAAATAATCATTCAACAGCTCTGCAGACAGAAAATAGGATTGGATGATGCAGTACCACAGAAAGAGCAAGACGATTGGCAACGCTGGATAGCAAGCTTACCTTGTTTGGAGAATATCCGAATAAACTGATGTTACCAACCGAAACACTTCAAAGAAATAAAGAATATTCAGTTGCACGTGTTCAGTGATGGTTCCGAGACGGGCTACGTCGCATGTGCATACCTACGATTAGTAGATCAACATGAAAGGATCGTTTGCAAGCTTGAACTAGGAAAATCACGACTCGCCCAGAGCAAGCAGTCATCTATACCCAGATTTGAGTTGTGTGGAGCCGTAGTGTCGTGTAGACTGTATGTCATGATCACAGATGATCTTGACTAAAAGAGTGACCAGGCAGTTTTCTGGACTGATTCCATGATCTTACTGGGATATATAAACAATACAACAAGCCGTTTCAAGACATTTGTCGGAAGCAGACTTAGCCGTATTCACGAAATGACTAAACCTGAAAATGGCGATTTGTTGACTCCAGATCCAACCCGCAGACCTAGCATCGAGAGACATTGATCCCCATGACGTTAGCAGTTTGAAGACCTTGCTTGACGGACCAGACTACCTGCTGCACGATGAATCGACTTGGCCTTGTTTACCAAATAAACCGGAAGTAGCGGAAGAAAACTCGGAAGTCAAGCACTAAGTTGTAATCAACATCACCGCATCGTACACCGGAACAAATATCGACGACTTAATCAACCACTTTTCTGACTGGAACAAGTTACTCAGAGCGGTTGCCTGGCTACATAGGTTCATAGTATTCTGCAGACGACACACATCCTTAGATGCAGTAGAGTTAAAACGTGGAGATCTCGTCCCAGTCGAAACACAGAACGCCATACGTGCAATATTACGACATGTACATAGGGCCCATTTTATGCAGGAAATTGAAGGCCTTAGAAAAGGCAATCCCGTGAAGAAAAATAGCAGATTAGCTATGCTATATCCAATTCTGGTAAACGGACTCATTCGAATGTCTTGAAGAAAACTCCCCATAGATAATGCCATTGCCCAAATTATACTTCCCCATAATGATCACGTGCCAGAGCTAATTATTCGCTATTGACATAACAACAATGAACTTGTAGGAAGACACCATGCACTTGCTGAATTACGAGCGAATTACTAAATACTACGTGGTCCTAGCGCTGTCAAGAAGACGATTGGAAAATGTATTGATTGCAAGAGTCAGCACGGTCCGTAGAAGTAAAGATTTTGATCATCAAAATTAATCCGATACTTAACTTTATTCATGCATATATGTTAACACGCCGTCCGCATAAATATGCCAGTTTATGTATAGGAATAGGGTTCAAATAATAAAATAACACACCACTAAATTGCTGTTATGTTTTCTCTTATCTAGTGGAGCAAGTACATGATCAAAACCGAGTATGAATTGAAGACACAATTAAATTGTTTAATTCATGCGAGTTCACAAGCGGCAATATGTTAAAGTGTATGAATTATACGCCCACCAATGGGTTTGAAATTCAGCGGTTCCAAAACCATGAATGGAGATTCCAAAACCATGTATTGACAAGGTAATGCCCTTGATAAAGATTTCATGACTGATATCGTATATGTGGTATTTTCCTTGAATGTTGGAATTGACTTAGAACGTATGGTTTTGGTTCTTGTGCGCGACACTGTAGTATAATGCATATCACTTATTCACAAGTTGTTTAAAAATAAATACATGACGGACAAAGTGATACACCAGACAATATTATCTAGCAGCCTGTCCGCTCGGGGGTTCCAATATCCGGTCCATTCTTTAAAATCGTGCGTATACAAACTTTAACTAACGTGTTTTAACCCAATAAATTACACCGGGACCAGTTGGAAAGCTCACCAATTATTCGAATAGTCAAGCTTAAAGGTAAACAAAGGGACTTTTTTTAAACAATACGTGGACTTTATTTGCACATAGTATTAAGTAGAAAGCTTAGCTCATGCCTGTACATTTGATAAAATACTTTTCCGACGTCTGAAATTAAGTACTGGATTTCAGTATTCATATAAATGTGTTATTCATTGGATATGTACTAGCTTAGTTTATGTTATTAGCAGAATGTTATCCATGTTAACATAATCAAAAATAAATAGTTCATACTGTCTATATGAACGC
>VMBQ01012208.1:0-19837 GCA_007657795.1 Dreissena rostriformis | reverse complement strand
TATGTAACGTTGTTCGACTGGAGCATGATGTCAGTAAGTGGCTTATATAATCCTTGTTCTGTGATAATTGGGCTTTATTTATAAGCGTTAATTGCCGTCTTACATAAGCATGTGCAATTCCACAGGCTAATCATGGACGACACTTTCCGGATGGAGTTTTTCGTTCGAAGTGGAAGTCTTGTCTTAACGAAAATCCAGTTTATTCTTAAAGCGTCGTCCATTATGAGCCTGTGAGGACTTCGCATGCTATCTGGTACGACACATTACGCACTTACATTAATCTCAGCTTTCCCAGAACAGGCCCAGTCCGCACTGGCTAATCAAGAACAACACTGTCTTCCTACACTTCCGTTTAGACGAGACCTCCTTTAAACGAAAAATTCCATAAAAGCGGACAAGGTCGTCCTTGATTAGTTTGCGCTGACAGCACAAACTAATCTTTGACGACACTTTACGCACATGCATTAAACCCCGTTTCCCCAGATCGAGGCTCAAATAAGTCGAGCGTATATGATTACATTACCTCCTTTATTTCTAGACAACGGAACACGAATGCATTTTTTTTCCGTGAATATGATAATCGGCATGTTTAAAGCTGCAATTATTGTGACCGTGTGGCGAAATTGTGTAATCAATTTATTTTGGAAACAAAGTATTTCCCATCATGACATTGAAACAAATAACAGGTTATTATTTTTAAACACATGCTACGAGATGAGGTCCAATTATTGATTGTCGTTCGGGAATAGAAACGATTGAAACTTAATTACATCTTTTGTATCCCATGCCTTTATCGTCTCACTCACTGTCAAAATAGTGGCCAGTAACAATTCAATATCAGTAGAGTAGTTTACCCGGTAGTGTAGTTTAATGTTATAAATAAAACACGACCACATAGCTGATAAAAAGAGTGAAATCAAACTTTTCAAATTTAAGCTTAAATGCGAATTATATGGTGCAATCAAAGCTTTAAATGTGTAAGGTGTTAAGGTGCACACATACGCCTTATCGGCTTATAACTACTTTGTCTATCATTTAATTAATTGTGAATTTTAAACTTGGTTGATGATAGGTCTGTATAATACTTCATTTATTACTTTGGCCTCTAAGTGATACTTCAAATAATTGATAAACATACGTTAACATGTCACAGGATCGATACGTGTACGGTACATGCTAGTTGACGTTTCTCGAGCAATAAATATCAGGATTGTCACCACAAGTCTGCGTCATTATCAATATCCCGCGATAGCTCAGTTGGTAGAGCGGAGGACTGTAGTGGTTAGGAACAACTGTCATCCTTAGGTCACTGGTTCAATTCCGGTTCGCGGGACTATTTTTCGTCTACAGATGTACCCGATCTGTGACCTGACATATATCTGGAGGAAAGCTATAACAAGTTTAAATAAGATTATGCTTTACAGGACGATGATTTTAGATTTCGTATGGAAACATTTTACATTATATTTGCTACCGCATTATTATGATTGGTTACATTCGCATTTTTACTCCAATGGTAGCTCATCACATTCAAATGATGCGACACATCAATTATAATGAAAATGTCGTGCAATATGTTTAAACTTATAACATTGTTTGACTTGTGCACGATGCCATTATGTGGTTTGTATGAGCCTTGTTGTTGGAAAACTAACTAAATTTATGAGCGTAAAAAAGCCGTAAAGTGTCGTCTTAGTTTAGCCTTAGCAGTCCGCACAGGATAATCCGGGAAGACACTTTCAGCTTTATGATATTGTCTTATTTAAAGGAAGTATCTTCAAACGAAAATTCAGTTTAGACGGAAAGTGTCCTCCAGGACTATACAGGCTAATCTGGGACGACACTTTACGCACACGCATTAAGCCCATGTTTCCCAGAACGCGGCTCATATTTTATCCCAGCAAAGGTCACTATGTGCGTAGTATTGATGTTTTATCAATAATTATGTCTATTTTATGNAACATTGTTTGACTTGTGCACGATGTCAGTATGTGGTTTATATGAGCCTTGTTCTTGGAAAACTAGCTAAATTTATGTGCGTAAAGTGTCTTGTTAGATTAGCCTTAGCAGTCCGCACAGGCTAATCCGGTTCGACACTTTCAGCTTGATGATATTGTCTTATTTAAAGGAAGTATCTTTAAACGAAAATTCAGTTTAGACGGAGAGTGTCCTCCAGGACTATACAGGCCAATTTGGGACGACACTTAACGCACACGCATTTAACCCATTTTTCCCAGAACGCGGCTCATATTTTATCCCAGCATAGGTCACTATGTGCGTAGTATTGATGTTTTGCAAATAATTATGTTTAGTTTTTGGTGCATGTTGTTATACTTTATGTTTAGTTTTTGATGCATGTTGTTATACTTTATGTTTAGTTTTTGGTGCATGTTGTTATACTTTTCGAGACTAGCAAGCATACTTGTATCTTGAAGAATATCTAAAGTCCGCAACATGAACAAAATCCATAGAACGACGAGCTGGTTTGTGAATATGAAAAATTCTGATAAATAAAGCTTTTTTAGTTAATGGGTAACATAAAACCAAATGAGTTCCATAGCTTCAAGACAAAACATAATTTCATTCGGCGCCTTTTTACTGACAAACCTCGCACGTAATGGCTAGTCAGCCGAGTAAGTCTCGTTCTTGGGAAACAGGGTTTAACACATGTGCGTAAAGTCATAGTTTAGCCTGTGTAGTCCGCAAAGGCTAATATGGGATTACTCTTTCTGCTTTCATAGAATTTTTCGTTTAAAACAAGTCTCTTCTTAACGGAAATCCAGTTAAGTCGGGAAGTGTCGTCCCTGATTAGCATAAACGGACTGCATACGCTAATCTGCGACGTTACTACGCACATTGTTTAAACCCCGTTTTTTCAAAGAGAGGCTCAAATAAATAAGTCTGGCGTATATTAGTGTAACATTTCCTAAATTACTAGACAACGGCCAATGCATGTAACGCGTGGCGAAATAATGTACATTTTTTATATTAAACAATCAAATTTAGGCACATTAAGTGATGTCGCAACGCAAAAATATTCCTCCGCAGTTAAACAAATAATAATTTTTATATGTTTGATTGGGTTTATCCAAATTACCATTATAACATATATATTGAATCCCAATTGCCGATGCATGACTTGTATGCGAATATGTGTTCACTTTCCCATATCAAAGACATCAATAACATATAATCAGATACGTAAATCTTTTACGATCATTTATTGTGTACATGAAATGTCACTTTCTGTACATATGTACATGTATAAACTAGTGTTAGATATGTTCAAGTCCACAATTGCTAAGTCCAAATAGTTTCCAAGACATTTACAAAATCCATCCAAATCCATCCATTAGATATGCTTATTAAATAACATCTCGAGAACTTCAATAAAACGACCTGAGCGGTCTCATATCAAATAAAGTACTAATTTCAACTAAAACAACAAGCAAAGATACTCTTAGTCTAAATGCCTATCCTAGTCTTTTTTTCTACGTTTTTAGCTGCTGGTTTTCTTCCCGCTTGTGCGGAAACAATTTGTTAGTATAGTGTAACCCTATCATTCAAACATGTCAACAACTCGGTCTACACCAGTGAAACTAGCTATTCCGATCGTTCATTTCGACATGCTTATATCATAACTATGCTGGCGGCTACAAAATCGATGAGTTTATATCACTAATTGATTTTAGATTTCCCCATCTCGGGTACCTTTTGCATTACTCATCATTTTATGTGCTCGATATGCGACATTCCACAAAACATTCCACAAATATGTTATTAATTAATAATTTACTAAATTAGCGTTTAAGTTTCGCTACACAATTTATATATGATTTTAACATCAAGTATGATAATATTGTTAACTCAATCATACAATAATAATCATTTTAAAACTAATTTGTATACCATTTACGTATGGTTTTAACATCCAATATGATAATTGTGTTTACTCAACCATACAATAATAATCATTTTAGATATGATAACAATGTTATGAATGACTTTATGATTATATTCTATACTAAAATGTGTGTTCCGTGACACACCTCATTTTCATCATTTTAGATTTTTAAACTTCATGGTTTAAAAATCTAGGAACAATTTAGTGCTGAATTACTTTGAAGGATGTATCTGCAACATAAACAAGTGTGGTTATTGTAAGACAATGAAAATGTCAATATCGATGAATGGAATAACATCAAAGGTCCAATCGTGTTGATCCAATGGCGTCTGAAACGTCAGGTGTTGTTCCTGGCACATCGAAGATGTTGTTCGGTATTGACGTCATGCGTTGTTCATGGCACATCAACGGTGTTGTTAATCTGTGACGTCATGCGTTGCCTATTGCCCATCGATGGTGTTGTTCCGTCGAATGCGTTGTCTTGGTGGTGGTTGTTGTTGTTGTTAATAGTATCGAATTTTCGTTTATGTCCAGGCTGATTCTCACGTAGTCGGCGTCGCTTCGTCTGCTTACTAGGACTCACACTGCGTATAGATGGTTCCTGGTTGCTTCCGTTAAAACCCGCGTTGTTGTCATCTGCGTTGTTGTGTTTCTTGTTGTTATTGGTCCAACGTCATCGTTGTTCTTAGGACTTGAAGATCTTCGCCTCTACACGATGCTTGTAAGGTGTTAACTATGGCAGCTTCCCAGATGGCTAAGGCGCCGGATATATAAGGTTTAATCCAGATGCGTTATCCACGCACGTCAAATAGTTGAACCGCTGCATCAACTCCATAGAGTTAACGTTACGAGTATGTGTCCAGTGTTGCGTAACTTGTTGTCCTTCGAAAACTTCTGGTGTTGAGTCATCTTCTAGCACAAGGACCAAGCGTTTACTTTAAGAGTAAAAGCTATGATGTCCCCATGCTTTTTATGTTCTTTAAATTGTGGCTTCATTCCGTTGTTGAAGGTGTTGTTTCGCGATGTCCATACTTCATATGCGTAGTCTTGAAATATATTTCTGTTCTTTGCGTTGTGTTGATACATTGGTCAATGGAATAGTTATTCAAAATAATGGCAAACATTAAGAAATATCCCCCCTTTATGTAATCTAAAAATAGCGTCATGAAAACTTTATTCGAATGTTTTAGTAAAATCACATTAATTACATCCATTAATAGTGAATCACTTTCTCAAAAGATACATAATATCTTGATATATTGACATTTTACGTGTATGTATGCATCTCGGAAATTCTAGACTTGAATTCGATATTATTTCGTCCTAGGGCATTGAACTATCACATACGTATTTCTGCTCTTATCTTAAAATCACAAATCTGATGTGTACCATTATAAATGACGAAAAGGCAGATTCGTTTTTATATATGCAATCCTAATGAAATATTTTATCTATTTTCATTTTGTGGTGAGGCAGACAGTTATCTTTTTTTATACAATCATACATACAATCATAATAATAGCATAACTACTTTAATGCTTACATATCTCACAATAAGGCCTTGCTCCCTAATCAAACTATTCAAATAATTATTACGTAGTACGCGCCTTCTGTCCACAGCTTTACATGCTTCAATGGCACAGGATAAATTCTCAAAAAAACATGAGGATGTCNCGGCTTACTAAAACACAACACTAATACAATATTTAATCACAAACATAAGACCATACAGTATCAAACTCGACCTTAATCATCCATAACAGGGACTTGTTGACAGATTTCGGCATGTTTTGAAGTTTGTGATTAAATGCTTTAAATTGATTAATGTAAACAACAGGACTAAAGAGATCCAGGAACAAAACAAGAGTGAAATAAAAGAAAGAAAAAAAAAGTTAACCGCACCTGGGATCGAACCACTGAGTACCTATTATGAACCTACTCCGTCATAAATGTGTGATGATTCTGATAACAAAACTTTTGGGTTGTGATAATAGCATCGGTGTTGCCATAAATATATCCTCGGTTAAATAAACTGCCGCAACACCCCTTAAACAATCAAATTTAGGCACATTAAGTGATGTCGCAACGCAAAAATATTCCTCCGCAGTTAAAAAAATATAATTGTTATATGTTTGATTGGGTTTATCCAAATTACCATTATAACATATATATTGAATCCCAATTGCCGATGCATGACTTGTATGCGAATATGTGTTCACTTTCCCATATCAAAGACATCAATAACATATAATCAGATACGTAAATCTTTTACGATCATTTATTGTGTACATGAAATGTCACTTTCTGTACATATGTACATGTATAAACTATATACGAAAGTGCCGTTTGCCGAAGTGTCTGGATTATATGAGTCTAGCTCTGGGATAATTTTCGTCGACTCATTGCGTTTATGTATTTATGTATGAACATTTAAATCAGTGAAGTATATTTTATTAGGTGGTTTCTGATGAGGCATAAGTCCCTTAAGTTAAACCTTATAACATAATTGATACAAGTTAAAGCATCAACTTATTCCCATGTTTACAATACACGACTACTATATAATTCATTGCATATGAACGTAGCAGTAACTACAAGATTTGTCTCACAAAATGCAATGCATATGTATTTATCTAAAGGCCCATAATGTTTATCGATTATTCAGTAGTACGCCAGTGCAGTGCGTTTTATAAATCACTATTGAACCAGTCGAAACCGTGCACAGCTAAACAAACGATGTATCGACGCTGAATATTAAAAGAGCCTCGTTCGGGGAAAGCTGGGCATATTGCATGTGCGTTAATTGACATCCCAGATAAGCCCGTGCAGTCCGTACACGACTCAGGCTAATCAGGAACGCAACTTTTTGCTTTTATAGAATTGTTCGTTTAATGGAAGTCTCTTCTAAACGAAAATCCAATTTATGCGAAAAGTGTCATCCCTGATTTGCCTGTGCGATCTGCACATGATAATCTGGGATGACACTTAACGCACATGCAGTAATATCAGTTTTCCCAAACGAGCCTCAAACAGATTCTCGAGACTAATAGTGGTCTCACTCTGAGATTTCGAGCTAAGAAAAGATGTATTTGACTGTCCGTAGGTTGATTCGCGTTATAGTGCAATATGTTCAGGATTTGACATTTACAACGGCCACGATCTCAAACAAGTTCATTTTGCTAATATTTTATCATTCTGTTAGCATAAAGCATCGGATTTGCCATAGACAATTTGGTTTCACCGTTTCCCTGAAGTACAACGTTACTTACGATTTCATTTAGGAGCTTAGTGAATACCGGCCAAGATCTCCAGTTTGGATACGATAACATATGGTTGTTTGGTAGAATATCGTTTTATTCCTCGATTTTGTTTCGATCAGACACGATCATCACGATCGGGTTCTCCGATATTTGTTATTGTCCGAAGTGGTAAGTTGTAGTGCGTTCATAAAAATAATTTTGTAAGCCTGCATAAACTGTTTATGGGAGAGAATGGATACCACGTTCTCGTTTTAATATATAAGAGTTATCGTTTATACAAACACTGTATAATGTTCATGGTGACACGAACTAACCCGCCATTTTAGTACATTTTAGAAAAGTTGGCTTTAAATTGAGCAACGGGCTTAATTCATATTCGTAACGTATGATCCGAAATTAGCATATGAAGTCCGCACAGGCTAATCAGGGACGACACTTTCCGCTTAATAGACTGCATTTTCGTTGAACAGACATCCTATAGATAGGATTAATTAATAATTCATTAAAGCTGAAAGTGTCGTCCCTGATGAGACTGTTTGGACTGCACAGGTAAATCTGGCACGACTGTTTACGCTCATACATTAAGCCCAGTTTTCCACGAACGAGGCTCATTTGATTATACATTAGCAGTACACACTTAATTGTCACGTATGCATTCGAATGATACCTAAATGTGTCGTATATACAAACAATAACATATTAGACTCAAGTGTTGAAGAAATTAATACACACGTGTATTCAACTAAATCCAATTAACACAATTATTATTGCTTTTAACTATTATTTTGTTGTGGAAAATGCCTAAATGTTGTATAATTGATTGGTAACGGTTCAAATTGATGTTCATATGAGTTAATCGATACATAAACTAGATATTATTAGTAATATTAAGGATTTCGTTGTAAGTTGCTATATAAGACTAATGCATGGCGTTAGCAAATGAATAAGGGTTTTTAACTTCCAAACTATTGTAATAAATGTTCAATAAAAATAATTCACCTGCAAAAATGTATCACAATCATTCGTATTTCGCTGGTTAAGATGTTTTTATCGTTTTATCAGACCTCATTTTATCAACAGAGTGGTATGTCAATTAACACGCCATATCTGGAAAACGAAACTGTAAAATCTACCAATATTGTGCAAAAGAGCCTATATATGAATACCCAACAAGACAATAATATTATTTATAAGGTTCCCGACATTTCGTATGATGGTTTGAATATCTTAAATAATTCAATATATTTTCTTCATACATATCCTTAACAGTTCAATGTCTAGCTCGTAAACTGTTTGAAAAATTATATAATTCAAGTACATTGTGTTTGTGCTTATACTTGAATTTAAAATCACATCAATATAACACCGCATTTCAATTGCTGGAAACCTAATAACCTGTAAACAAATCTCTTTGTAAAATTACTATCGATTAGACGGCATTTGCCTGTTTGACAATCAAACTCAGTGGGTGATGTGCGTACAATTATTGGCAATTGAATGATTTATTGTGAATAGCAGAGTGGTTTTCAGAATCCAATACAAAAACGATGTGCTAAGCGTCTCTTACCTCATTTAAACATCAATTGCGGATTAAACGCTGTTTGTATTAAAATTGAAATGCTTATTCAGGACGGTGTGAAATTATTTCGCTTACTTTGTTTGATATGTTATGTACTGTTTAATTCGTTTTTGAAGAGAACGCATTCAGAGTTAATGATATAACTGTGATATAAACTGACTTACATACGTTTCAATTGTGGGTTACTATGCTGATTGCTTGTGCACACTAAGTTGGTCTAAATAACTAAATTAACTTCGTTTTGAGCCAAGACGTTCGAATACAGTAAAATACACGATAATTGGTAGTGTCAGTTTTGGTTGCGTTTTGTGGTGATTTTTCTGGAATATTAGGCATAGTGTAATTTTGTGGCCATTTGTGTCAACGCTTCTTAGTCCTGATAGAAAGCAGAGGACATTCGGACTTGACAGATAAATAATTGATGATATATATCAACGTGGTTGCAATGTTTATACAAACGGATGACTGCTATATACGCTTAATATACTGCATATTGCAATACGTATGGCTTGTATAACGGTGTGCATAATTTAATCTTGCAAGTGTATTTGCGTCTTACCTCAATATAAGGCGCATGCGGTTTAATACAAACCTGATTCAGTAAAATACACAGCATACAAGTTTTTATTGTTCACAAAGCCAATATGTCTACACACGGCAGAAAAGTAGTTCTGAGGCATCAACGACGTTTTTCGCTGCCCAATACTCCTACGCAACCCTTACTCGGGATTATCCGTTCGATTCCGGAAGGCTCCGGAGATTACCAAAAGGCACTCGAGGAACTGTATGCAAACGAACCGAATCATGCGCCAAAGCGAGAAGCTTCCTCTATTGATCACTTTGGATTTAATGGCTTAAACAATATTCAAGAACTGAACGAAAGCGACGGGGAGGATGCTAATGATGATGGTAGTTTTGCAACGCGCGTTTCGCGACCACAAGGCAGACGACATAGTTCGCCATGTTTCTTGGAGTCCAACCACAGTGATGAGGCGCAATCGACCGAAACCAAGCAGTCAACGACATTAACAAATGTGATGAAGCAGCGTAATAAACGAAGGAAGGAATATTTCATGAAACACGGACATTGGCCGCATTCAAATGGTAATCACCTTACACCTGGATTGAAATCGAGTGTTGCAAAACACATGCGAATTTATACCGTTATCTAGCATAGGTGCAATATCTGTTGTCAACAAAGCTCGTGTTTAATGTCATTATTGTAATTTCCTCTTTGTTGTTTCATTTATGTTATTCAATCATTAAGAAGATATGTTCTTGTTTTACTGCTGTGTTAATTGCATTCAAGTATTTAATTCAAACGCATTTGAGATTACTCTTATTTATAAGACGTCATCCATATAAAATAAAATGTCAACTGTATGGTTATATAACACTTTGACTACAAACTGTTAATATATTTGAAATGCATATTTTACGCAATAAATGCGCATGATCGCAATGTGTACATTCAACATATAACAACATTTATAGTTGTATATATTGTTCCAGCCTTTTATATANGCATATAGAGTACGTATAAAGGGCTATTTGAGGATGATGCTCGACCTGACCATATGCCAAATGTCCTGTCTCTGTGATATATAACAAAACGTACTTTTATAATCAGAACAGAACATAAAAACATATCATAATACAACTTGTATGATAATTGAAATTTGTCTCTTGTCGTCCATCCACCTGTCTCTCCGTCCTCAAACATCGAAATACTTGACAATCATTATTATTCGTGGGACATAAATTTTCGTTCATTTCGTGGGTTGACCGAATCCACTATTTTCTCCAAACACACGAATTGACTTGTACACGAACAAAGTTACTTTTTTTGGAAATCCAAGAAAAATCATGCCGACGAATATATATATGATTAAACAAAAATTCGAACGGTTCAGAAGATGACATGCTTATGCACGACCCTTTTTTCTGAAGAGGTCATGTGTCAGTAAAGTGTAACTTAAAGAAAAAAACACTAAACACTTGTATTATTCGACTCGTAAAATACATATTAAATTATTAATATGTAATAATGAAACCTGGAATACACATAAAGAGCAACTGCAGATTAATGAGCAACCTGTTTTTTACCAGAGATCAAACTTCGAGGAAGATTAAAAAAAAACTAAAACTGCTTTAACAAAAATGGGCTTTGGATTCGAAAATGAAACTTTACACTTGTTAAGAGAAAGAGACATAAGAAGGTAATGCACACTCTTTATTTAAGCTGCGTTCTGGTAAAACTGGTGTTAATGAATGTTCGTGGAATATCAACCCTGATTAGCCTGTGCAGTCTACACAGGCTAATATTGGTCGACAATTTCCGCTTAAATGGAATATTTCGCTTAAAAAAAATCTTTTCAAAACGGGAATCCTGTTTAGGCGGACAGTGGCTTCACTGATAAGCTTACGAACACTAATCAAGTCCAGTTTTCGCAGAACGCTGCTTATTTGATAGCGGTTTTCATTGGAAGAAGTCTGCGTTTATACTTGCAATCCTTTCAAAGCCGTGTTTATCAGTTGTGTGGTGCTGTATACTTGCAATCCTTTCAAAGCCATGTTTATCAGTAGTGTGGTGCTGTATACTTGCAATCCTTTCAAAGCCGTGTTTATCAGTACTGTGGTACTGCTGGTTTCTCAAAATGAACAGCGTCCATTCCAGAACAGATTTATACATGTTCCAATAATTATGTGTGCGAGTAAACTTACATTCGCGTCGGTAATCCATAGGATAATTAATTGATTGCATGACAGTGAATGTTTACGTTGCTATGATAAACATACTTAAATAAACATGCTTTGTTATGGATCAACTCTATCAGAAATTTTAACAAACGATGCTGTTTGCACGTTGAAATCTCAAGGCTAGGCTACTATAACTTCGGTAATCAATCTGGTAAGCGGTTTAGTTAACAACTGCACATTACTACAAAATGCATGGAATGTGGTTTTCTTATTGTGTGTCAAATAAGTGTTTAAGTGTGTGTTTATAATCCATGCAAGGCATTTTATGTAATGGGGTTTTTCATTATATATGTTTGAGAATACATAATATGTATGACCTTCGCTCTTGGAAAACAGGGTTTAATGCATATGCGTAAAGTGTCATCCTAGCTTAGCCTGGGAAATCCGCACAGGCAAATCCGGGACATCACTTTTCGCCTTCATTGGATGTTTGCTCGGAAGAGATATCCTTTAAACGAAAAAAAAAAAAATACAAGCGGAAAGTGGCGTCGTTCCCTAATCTGGGATGACAATTTACGCAAATACATCAAGCAGCGTTTTCCCAGAAGTAGGATCATAGAGTATAGAGTTTATTTCAACTTACATTAGGCTTTAAGCCCATGACAACACACATATAACAACACAACATAATTACAGATGGTCAATGGCGTACAGAATTTTTAACAGAACCAAGATCAAAATCTGTTCTGAAAGCTGTAATAATACAAAATATTTGTATAAACTTTAACGTATTTTGCATGTTTATATTTAGTAGATAAATAAATGAAAGTGCATGGAGAGAAATAATTGATAATATAAGTCAGCTCGCAATTTAAAAGCTTTACAAACAAAAATGGACATATTTCGTACACTTTTTTCATTGTGATGATCATGTTTGGGTTCGTCCAATAATATTTATTTATATATTGCTTACGTTAATAATTAAACATAGGGCAATCAAGTAAAAATGAAATTCGTCCTCAACAACGTTACAGTGTTTGTTTCGATTTTGAAACGGTATCTTTTCATGCTCTCGCCATCTCCCTGCTTCCACTTCAAGTCTGTTTGGAAGATAATGATAGCGAGTTAACGCAATTCTGAATTTTGATACATTTACTACATTTAAATATGGTTAGGGATGACACATTCAACAACGGTGTTTTGCACAGGCTATGTCCCATCGAACACCGACACTGGGTCTACAGTGGTCTCAACTAAAGCTGTGAATGTTACGGTTTCATAGCATTCAAATTATATTGTAAATTATCATGCACTCAAATATCGGACGGATTGCTGTAAAGTATGCAACTAGCAAGATAAATGTAATGGAACCCACTTGGCAACTGCGGATTCGGTAGTCACAATGTTCGACAACGTTGTTAGACGATGAATGGTCGCATTATATGTGTTGCCCGGGAGTGTTTAGGCCATTTGTCGGTAACATTAAATAAAAGACTAGCGGACGCGTATTTCTCTCTCGGTCATGTTTCTGGAGTTTCATCATATGAACCGCGCTCTGGGAAATCAGGGCTTAATGCATGTGCGTAATGTCGTCACGGATTAGCCGGACTGTGCAGTCAATACAAGGCTAATCAGGGACGACACTTTTCTATACGAAAATCCAATCAAGGAGGAAAGTGATTTTGTATTAGCCGTTGCGGAGTGCACAGGCTAATTTACGACTACACTTAACGCACATGCTTTAAGCCCTATGTTTCCAGAGCGTGTAATAGTCCGGTCGTGTTGAAATTTGAACACCATACGAAACGTCAATACGCTTTTGAAGAGCGTTAAAAATGAATGCATTTGGTGACTCTGTGTCTAATACATAAAGTTGTCTGTAAAAATATTGACTTGTTTCGAGAATTAAAAAAAATCGCGAATGAAAAATACTGTGAGGTTAAAATGGTCAGGCACACTACTTTCACCGCTTAATTAAAGGTACTGGTTGAATTTGAGTCCTTTAGAAATCTTGAGTCCGATCATCACTGTGGAAGCTTTCCCAAGAAACCTTTATTGTTGGCTGTGTATATGATGCTTTACATGTCCTTAAAGAGGTAAAAAAGCCCACACTACTTTTTTACATGTTCCGTTCTTACGCGTCGTCCCCATTTATCCAATTTGGAACGTTTGACCGCTGTGTGTTTTGAGTTTTCCTAATAAGTGAGAATTTGTGTATTAACTTGAGGTTGTGCATGCCTTCAAAGAGGGTTGACCCCCACTTCGTTTTGTATGCACCATTTTAATGCTGTGACCACATTTAAAGCATTCTTAATGCGTGATGTTGTATAAGTGAATGTATTATCGAGTATTGTAACGTTTCTGTAGTTGTATTATCCTTAAACATTGAAACAGCTTGTACCCAGCAAAATAATTGTTAAAGTTTCTCAACAAGCATTCGATGCAATGAAGCTAAGCTTTGTATTCCGCGCCTGTGTAAGGATGTATACAGTATTGGCCTCATCCCGTTCTTGCGGGTTTACGTGCATGCATGCGTGTGTCCGTCCGTCACACTCTTCCAAACGCAACTATTCATACATTTGACATGCGATTTCCCTAAAACCTTTACTGTATTATGATCTAAAAAGTAGCAGTGCATTATATCAAGGTTTCGGGATTGAGTAATGTGTAAGGAGATATTTCCCTTTGTTTTAAATTACATATACAAGCTTATTAACGCATATCCTCCTTAACTTTCAATGCGATTTTTATCAAACTTTTACAGAATATTTATTTCCAAGTACTTCTGCGAACATTGTCAAGGTGTTCCGGTTGCGTTATTTTTGGGAGACTTTGCCATTTTTATATTACATATAAAGGCTTATATACGCATCTGCTCGTTTATTTTGCAGATGATTGACCTAAAACATTAATTGTCTCCAACTGTTATAGCGCATAATATTAAATGGTTTCACGATTGCTTTATTTAATGTTAAGTTAAGATGATTAACTTGCATAACTATAATAACTGTTACCATGGCCCCATATGTTTAAGCGTCGAACAATTGCTGGCATTCTGCCTTGAACGACACGAATAGAAGTAATAGAATAGAAGTAATAGTGGGTAAATGTATCATATAGTATATGATATACAACTGTCTCCTGCTGATGTTAACATAAAAGACAAATAGGAAAGCAGTAAGAAGTGTCAATATTATCAATATTATAACAATATTATATCAATAGTATAACAATATTGTCTATGTTACCATTTGTTTCACGTGTGTGCCTGATCATATTTTGATGCACATTGTTAATCTGTTGTGTTTGTCTCCTGTTTCAAAATGTTGACTACTTTGTTGAAATTGTTTTGAAATTGTTATTAAAGGCATAGATGATGCTTGAATTACCCGTTACTTTATCATTATTACTAGCATTTTGCTTATATAATGATAAACTAACATGGCCATAACAAATCGTAATTATTCTCATTAAGTTCCAACGAAGTATGCTAGAGAGTAAATATCCGGAGGTTTCAGCTCTTGTATGTTGTACCATGACTAACTAACGCGAATTCATTGTTTTCTTTTTATATAAAACAATGTGAATACGTTTTTTTTTTTTTTTTTNAGTATAGAGTTTATTTCAACTTACATTAGGCTTTAAGCCCATGACAACACACATATAACAACACAACATAATTACAGATGGTCAATGGCGTACAGAATTTTTAACAGAACCAAGATCAAAATCTGTTCTGAAAGCTGTAATAATACAAAATATTTGTATAAACTTTAACGTATTTTGCATGTTTATATTTAGTAGATAAATAAATGAAAGTGCATGGAGAGAAATAATTGATAATATAAGTCAGCTCGCAATTTAAAAGCTTTACAAACAAAAATGGACATATTTCGTACACTTTTTTCATTGTGATGATCATGTTTGGGTTCGTCCAATAATATTTATTTATATATTGCTTACGTTAATAATTAAACATAGGGCAATCAAGTAAAAATGAAATTCGTCCTCAACAACGTTACAGTGTTTGTTTCGATTTTGAAACGGTATCTTTTCATGCTCTCGCCATCTCCCTGCTTCCACTTCAAGTCTGTTTGGAAGATAATGATAGCGAGTTAACGCAATTCTGAATTTTGATACATTTACTACATTTAAATATGGTTAGGGATGACACATTCAACAACGGTGTTTTGCACAGGCTATGTCCCATCGAACACCGACACTGGGTCTACAGTGGTCTCAACTAAAGCTGTGAATGTTACGGTTTCATAGCATTCAAATTATATTGTTAATTATCATGCACTCAAATATCGTTTAATCAGGTGTGGACAGATTGCTGATAAGTATGCAACTAGCAAGATAAATGTAATGGAACCCACTTGGTAACCGCGGATTCGGTGGTCACAATGTACGACAACGTTGTTAGACGATGAATGGTCGCATTATATGTGTTGTCCGGGAGTGTATAGGCCATTTGTCGGTAACATTTTATAAAAGACTAGCGGACGCGTATTTCTCTCTCGATCATGTTTCTGGAGTTTCATCATATGAACCGTGCTCTGGAAAATCAGGGCTTAATGCATGTGCGTAAAGTGTCGTCACAGATTAGCCGGACTGTGCAGTCAATACAAGGCTAATCAGGGACGACACTTTTCTATACGAAAATCCAATCTAGGAGGAAAGTGATTTTGTATTAGCCGTTCCAGAGGGCACAGGCTAATCTGGGACTACACTTAACGCACATGCATAAAGCCATATTTTTCAGAGCGTTTAATAGTCTGGTCGTGTTGAAATTTGAACACCATACGAAACGTCAATACGCTTTTGAAGAGCGTTAAAAATTAATGCATTTGATGACTCTGTGTTTAATACATAACGTTGTCTGTAAACATATTTACTTGTTTTGAGAATTAAAGAAAAACGCGAATGAAAAATACTGTGAGGTTAAAATGGTCAGGCCCACTACTTTCACCGCTTAATTAAAGGTACTGGTTTAATTTGAGTCTTTTAGAAATCTTGAGTCCGATCCTCACTGTGGAAGCTTTCCCAAGAAACCTGTATTGTTGGCTGTGTGTATGATGTTTTACATGTCCTTAAAGTTGTTAAAGCCAACGCTATGTTTTTACATGTTCCGTTCTTACGCGGTGTCCCCAATTTGGAACGTTTGACCGCTGTGTGTTTTGAGTTTTCCTAATACGTGAGAATTTGTGTATTAACTTGAGGTTGTGCATGCCTTCAAAAAGGGTTGACCCCCACTTCGTTTTGTATGCCTCATTGTAATGCTGTGACCACATTTTAATCATTCTTTAGGCGTGATGTTGTATTAGTGTATGTATTATTGTGTATTGTAACGTTTCTGTAGTTTTATTATCCTTAAACATTGAAACAACTTGTACCCAGCAAAATAATTGTGAAAGTTTTTCAACAAGCTTTCGATGAAATAAAGCAAAGCTTTGTATTCCGCGCCGGTGTAAGAATGAATACAGTATTGGCCTCATCCTGTTCTTGCGGGTTTACGTGCATGCATGCGTGCGTCCGTCCGTCACACTCTTCCAAACGCAACTATTCCTACATTTGACAAGCGATTTTCCTAAAACCTTTACAGTATGATGATCTAAAAAGTAGCAGTGCATAATATCAAGGTTTCGGGATTGAGTTATTTGTAAGGAGGTATTTCCCTTTGT
This sequence comes from Dreissena rostriformis, assembly GCA_007657795.1. Lineage (NCBI taxonomy): Eukaryota > Metazoa > Mollusca > Bivalvia > Myida > Dreissenidae > Dreissena > Dreissena rostriformis. The sequence goes on along the minus strand of VMBQ01012208.1, from coordinate 2,710 downwards.
TTTAAATTACATATACAAGCTTATTAACACATATCCTCCTTAACTTTGAATGCGATTTTTATCAAACTTCTACAGAATATTTATTTCCAAGTACTTATGCGAACATTGTCAAGGCGTTATTTTTTGGGAGACTTTGCCATTTTTATATTACATATAAATGCTTATATACGCATCTGCTCGTTCATTTTGCAGATGATTGACCTAAAACATTAGTTGTCTCCAACTGTTATAGCGCATAATATTAAATGGTTTCACGATTGCTTTATTTTATGTTAAGTTAAGATGATTAACTTGCATAACTATAATAATGGTTACCATGGCCCTATATGTTTAAGCGTCGAACAATTGCTGGCATTCTGCATTGAATGCTACACGAATAGAAGTAATAGTGGGTAAATGTATCATATAGTATATGATATACAACTGTTTCCTGCTGATGTTAACATCATAGACAAATAGGAAAGCAGTAAGAAGTGTCAATATTATCAATAGTATAACAATATTATAACAATAGAATAACAATATTGTCTATGTTACCATTTGTTTCACTTGTGTGCCTGATCATATGTTGATGCACATTGTTATTTTTTTGTGTTTGTCTCCTGTTTCAAAATGTTGACTACATTGTTGAAATTGTTTTGGAATTGTTATTTAATGCATAGATGATGCTTGAATTACCCTTTCTTTATCATTATTATTAGCTTTCACTAGCATTTTGCTAATTGAATGATAAACTAATATGGCCATAACAAATCGGAATTATTCTTATTTAGTTCCAACGAAGTATGCTAGAGAGTAAATATCCGGAGGTTTCAGTCCTTGTATGTTGTACCATGACTAACTAACGCGAATTCAGTGTTTCCTTTTTATCTAAAACATTGTGAATACGTTTTTTTTTTAATTCAAAGTCGTTAGTGTTTATGTTGCTCTCAAATACTGCTTTAAGATGTTGTTCTGAAAAAGATTTCGTGCCTAAAATGCACATATTTTACACAAGTATATAATTTCCAATGCGGCGTTTTATTACTGGGTTTGAGCTAGTATATATGGGTTACTTGCAAAATATATACTCTCCGTATGTCATAGACAAACTTTGATAGTGAATATCATGCATTTAGTATTATTTTAACCGCATATTATTCAATATTAGATCAATTGAAGTTCATATCACGTGTTTGTTGTTTTTTTTGTTGTTTTTTTAAATATTAGTATAATGGGATAAAATACATTTGATACTATTAATTGAGCTTAGAATTAAACGTTTAATACATGTCTAGCAAAAACATTTTCACGATCAACGCAGCTCATTTATTGACTTAAATTGAAGTTCAAACAATATATAAATGAGATATGTCATCCACAACACGTTATTTTATCTAGCATAAATTCAATTCACAGTTAAAGATGGGATAAAACGGTACTCTTTTAGAGAAATTTGACATCTATTCATAGCAAATACGAAGGGAACAATGGCAGAACTAAACATCAACTTAAAATACTTGTTAACTTCTAGTAATTGATAGATGTTATGTTCAATCTATTTTCAATTTATCACAACCATGGTCATTATGGTTCTATAATCGGAGTTTGATAGTGTTTACCCAAAAATCGTATTGTTAACCTCGTAGATAAATCGATTTGCACCTCAATGTCATTTACATTACCGTTTTATCCATTGAAAAACATCGAAACATGAACATGGTAATGCAGGTTTTATACATGCACTATAATTACCGCTATAAATTGTTTAGCGGAAGTGATTTAAGTCAATACAAACACATTTTACAATGAACACAGAGAAAAATAAGAACGATCAAACATATCATGTTAAGTTAAGTAAAATTCAATAATCGATCGCATTTATCTATTTATGTACAACTGATAACACGTTTGTATTCATATTTAGAATCAATTGCATTTATTTTCAATTTATTTTCAATTACAATCACAACAGTGCTTATATGACACTTCAAGCGTGGACTGGTTTGTTCAAACAGAAAAAACAACATTAAAGCTTCATACATAAATTGATTTACGCTTGAATACCAGGTCTGAATGTACTTGTATTAGTGCAACAAGATTAATATTCGTTAACATTTAAACTATTATTCTACATATTCATTGGCGAAACAATAATAATTAAAGCTGCAAAGATAAATACTCAAGTTTATTTAACAACAACAAAAAAATGTTTGCGTTTTAACATTATTTTGGGATGATACAAATGCTTGAATGTTGTATAACTTATTGGTAACTGTTCAAATAGATGGCCATATGAAAAACGCGATACAAATCCATTTAATAGTTTATACCATTATCTGGATAAGGTGTATTAGACAAAAGATATTGATGTCATAAATATGTCACACTCATCTGTTATATAACAATTAATTTGAAAGTATTATGATTACGATATCCAATGAGGAGGTGCCGTAAAGTTACTGGCAATAGAGGAAGGTTACTGACAATAGCGGAAAATTGCTGACAATATCATAAAAAGTGAAACTGCGTAAAGAACACTTGTGTTTTGATCGTTAGTCGCCCAACAAATCTGCTGAGGCTTCCTTTGAAGTATGATACCATTTGAACTTGAAAAGCAATATTTTTAGTTACACTGTTAGTAACTGATGGTGTATGGAATATACACCCTCCGTAATGTCATACCATACTCGAGCAAGTATGGTATGACATTACTGAGGGTGTATATCCC
>VMBQ01012207.1:7672-20458 GCA_007657795.1 Dreissena rostriformis | reverse complement strand
TTTATCTGAATATATAGTGCAATATTGCGACAAAAAAAAACTTTGGGGAGCATCACCCGTCTCCACAATTTTTTGTTGAAATTTGGAAGTAGTTCATACAAAAACTTAAAACATTTTATGTTGACTGACTGACTGAAAAAACGAACGACAGAGTGACTCCTGTATACCCCATTTCAAACTTTGCTTGATTAAGTAAAAGGAACAGAGCAGTTCCATGTATAAACCTATACAACACTACTTGTATCCTAAAAAAATTAAGTATTTATATTGAATTCATCTCATTTTCAAATCGATAAACAACAACTTATAAGTTATGACTGAAATATGACAGTAAATGAATATTTCTTTTAAATATAATGAGTATGCATATGTACAAATGAATACATCTTAATAAGGGTAGGCAAAAATCCTGGGTTTTATAGTATAAAAAATAGTTTTACCCAGTATTGCCCACTTTGAGAGTATCGCAAGGGTTTAATGTATGTGCGTAAAGTGTCATCCCAGATGAGCCTGTGCTTAAACTGGATTTTTGCTCGTATAAAGAGACTTCTTTTACACGGAAAATAAAATAAAAGCAGAAAGTGTTATCCCTGATCAGCCTGTGCGGACTACACATGCTAATCTGGGGCAAAACTTTACGCACATGCACTAAAGCCCTTTTTACCAGAGCAAGGCTCATATGAAGACAAAAAGGTTCAACACCATTCAGCTTTGATATTCTGTACTTAAAACATGATGACTTCCCTGCACACTATATTTCATACATATATGCATGTGCCGTTCTTTCACGATATTGCACTTCATTAACATTTTATGGTAAATGTAAATCATAATTGTATGTAATACAAGAGATGTGTTTGTCAGAAACACAATGCCACCTATTGCGCCGCTTTGAAATAAAATTTCAACAAGCAAATTCGTTGAATTGATATCCCCCCCCCTAATAAATTTTGTTTATGGAAGGGTGCCAATCCCTTGATATATGGTATTATCCTAACAAAAAGAATTTTTTCAAGATAGCAAGAGCCATAACTCCGTAATTAACAGATGGTGTACNTTGTTTATGGATGGGTGCAAATCCCTTGATATATGGTATAATCCAAAAAAAAAAGGCATTTTTTCAAGATATCAAGGGCCATAACTCCATTATTAACAGATGGTTACAACGCCATTTGGCGTGCATCATCCTCTCATCCATATATATACTTATACCAAGTTTCAATGAAATCCACCAAAGCACTTCCAAGATATGGCTCTGGACACATAAGTGGCTATAGTAAAAAGCATTTTTTCAAGATACAAAGGGCCATTTCTCCGTTATTAACACATGGTGATCAATGCCATTTGGCGTGCATCATCCTCTTATCCATATATATATACTCATTCCAAGTTTCAATGAAATCCGCCAAAGCACTTCCAAGATATGGCTCTGGACACAAAAGTGCCTATAGAAAAAAGCATTTTTTCAAGATACAAAGGGCAATAACTCCGTTATTAACAGATGGTGTACAATGCCATTTGGCGTGCATCATCCTCTTATCCATATATATACTCATACCAAGTTGCAATGAATTCCGCCAAAGCACTTCCAAGATATGGCTCCGGACACAAAAGTGCCTATAGTAAAAAGCATTTTTTCAAGATACAAAGGGCCATAACTCATGAAATCCCCCAAAGCACTTCCAAGATATGGCTCCGAACACAAAAGTGCCGGACGGACAGACGGACAACGCCAAAACAATATCCCTCCGCCTCTGGCGGTGGGGGATAATAAGAAAGCATGACAATACCATATTAATAAGAAAGCATGACAATACCATATTAATATGAAAGCATGACAATACCATATTAATAAGAAAGCATGACAATACCATATTAATAAGAAAGCATGACAATACCATATTAATAAGAAAGAGATAGATGTCTCCTACTAATGAAGACAGTATGCAATTGGTGAAACTTAATATTTATCATTATATAAATATTACATGTCTGACAGGGTGACAGTAAATTTGTCAACTTGAGGAAATACTTTCAACCGAGGCAAAGCCATGTAATATTTATTTTATTATACCGAAAAAACTATTCAAACATGAACCATGTATATGAACCATGAACAATGTTTGTGTTATTATTGTGATAACAAGCATTGGAACGACAAACCGTTGGTTATTACCGCAATAACCAAAGCTTACACGTGGATTATTTCGATTCTAACACGATTTTATCAATAAATCATCCGCGACTTAAAGGTTATAAATGAGAACTATATTNAGAACAACTTTATTACGCTACTGATCCGGTAATGGTAACTTGACTGTAGTTACATTTTTCATTTATAATTGAAACAGAGCTGAAGATTGAGATGTGTGTTAAACACTAAGATTTTATTTTAAAAACTGCTTATGTGTCAAAATGGAAGTGCTATGATACAAATAATACACTGTTTTTTGTTGTAAAATATGGGGGCGCAATTCGGCCCAATTCCAATTCTCAAAAAAGGTATATATTTTTCCTCCAAATAATTGTGTTTATCAGAACATTTAGTTCATCTCCATATCAAGCTTTATAAATTGAACCTTAGTTGATATAATATTAAAATCACCTTTACCTGCTAAATTCTCAATTGTATAGTATTTGTTTGCAAAAAAAAATTACTACAAATTTCCCAATTTTAGTCAAAACAATATGATTTTTCCAAATACAAATTATTACGGCAAGCTTAATCAAGACAGTAATTTGGCAAAATATTTCTCATTAACATACAGATTTTTTGTGTCCGTGTCCAAGAAAACGCATTTAACTACAAGTTGATGCATCAAACATATTTATTTTTTCTTAATCTTTTTACTTAAAAATCTTACTTCAATTTTATTTACAACTGATAGTTATACAAGCTAAAAGTAATGCCAGTGCCCCAGATAATTATTTGGGTAATAGGGTTTTCACCCCTTGATTTTGAAAAATAGGGTGATTTCAGTTTTTAAATAGGGTGAAATAGCCAAAGTTATTTACATTTATTCCTCAAAATCATTGCTGCTTTACTTATGTTGCACAGACTGGGTGCAGTATGCTCATTTCAACTTTTTTTCTGTCCCATCAACCTCAACAATTTCTCACCAGGGATATGACTTTTTCTACTTTTGACAGGTTTTTTCAATCACAGACTTTCCGTCATGTTTTTTGATGTCAACTCGCTACTTTCAACTGCTACATACACAGGTTCTAACAAATCAATAACACGATTGATTCGGCACATATTCACGCTTGCCTACTTGGTTGGAAAATGTTTGCGATCGACATATATTTAGCACAACAAACGCGGACGTCTTTCGACCTCGCTTAGACATTTTTATTACGCACAGTTATAGAAACTGAAAGTACAGACACTTTACAAATACATGCATGTCGTAAATATTTTGGTCAGACGCTTAATTTGCTATGAAATTTAGTCTGCATAGCGTTTGAATAACTTCGACTGTTTTGCTCTTCCATCATCCAGGCGCTTGCTAACTTTCGAATGAATAAAATCTTCGCAGCTGTACGATAATTATTCCAATGAGAAATAACCAAAATTGAGCAAAGCATTTTCGATCGAGACTTGTATCGTACGCATCAAATTTAAAGAATAAGCGTAAGTCAAATTGATAGCGTTTTCAATACGCATTATATTGAATTTTTTTGCGTTTTTAAACATTTTAATAGGGTGAAAAACGCCGATACGCAACTTATCTGGGGCACTGTAATGCCAAATAATAAATGAAATATCTGATATGCTAATTATGTAACATAACAAAACAATCCAACACATAAATGGGCATTCTGTTGTTATGCCCATACAATGATAGTATCCAAACATTTGTACTGGTCAAACTGGTTTCCGAATACCGCCTGGCATAATGATAGATTGACTTTTTAGTGGAGTGTAGCCTATACTGTGAATAAAAGAGCTTTTTCAAGGCACATGTAAAAAATACTGACGTTGACATGTTACGCAGTCAAAAACAAAACATATGGATCACAAACCCTATATCTTCTAATGAATCTAGAATGTCATTTTCCATCCTAAAACTGATATTTAGTAAACACCGGTTGTCAGCAGTACTGCAAGACTTTACCCTACTGTAACCGTTCGTTCTCCAACGAAAGCTTGATTTTGTACATGCGTCTAATAAGTCTGATGAAATTGTAAACATTCCTACAGTTGTCACCAACAATTTCGATATTTCCCTAAAGGTAACCGTGTCGACAGTCGTTTCTCACTTTAAAAAGCCAAACAATATTTCATATTTTTAATAATTTATTTTGCAATTGTTTGAGTGGTGGCAGTGTCAAGAAACAATTTCCAGCAGACACTCGAACAAAATTTTATAGTCTGCATAGACTGAAACAAATAGCCTCAGGGTATCAATTCTCGAACGGTACCAATTCTCGAACAATTTTTATAAATTATAAAATTTACGCACGGTGGAATCGTTGAATTTTAAATCGGGTCCTATTTTTAGTAAGTCCAATATGAATACATTCTATTGGCAAACTTCCAACTTGACAGCCTCTTCTTCGTAAACGCAACTGCAATATCTTTATACATAGTCGAACTATCTTTTTTTAAGAAGACGTTTTGTCGGAAGATTTTTATTGATTAAGTCTGTGTATGCATTATAATAAACAGGTTTATAAAAATCACTGCAACAGTTTGACAAATTAAATAAAATCGGACAAAAATCGTTTGAGAATCGGTACCCTGAGGCTACTTATTTAACATGTTTTTCTGTTCTAATAGAATGAAAACGTTTTAATGACTGGGACTTATTTACAGCTTAGCAAAACAATATTAACCGTAATAACCTGTAAGACTTATTTAAGTGTTCTTTGTTCTGAGCTTCATTTAAACAACTGTTTATTGGAGGTCTTTATCACGTGCCATACCCTGTTTCCCATGTAATATAAACATTACATATATTTTTATATTAAACATGTGTAATATACTTTTTAAGCGTTTTCATTGGCTTATTTTTCGTTTATTGACCAATCGCATTTTGTTATTTTGCTGAAATGACGTTACAACGTCAAATGACGTCAAGAAATGTAAACCACATTCCGGAATTATCATTATGTTTGCGTAAATATTTATTTAATTTGCTCATTTAAAAGCATGTGATAAAAAAGATCTGACACTCGTTGTCATATCATACCATATTTTATTAAACTCGTCCAGGAAATTCGTTAGTAAGCTCGCCAAAGGCTCGCTTACTAACAAAATTCCTGAACTCGTTTAATAAAATATGGTATGATATGACAACTCATGCCAGATCCTATATATCTCAGTATCAGTTATTCATGATTGACTAGGTTAATTATTGTTGCATTGCTTCATCATGTAATGTATGGAATAATTACAATTTAAAATAATCACAATAGTTTTCTTTCAGAATGACAACACTCTGGGATCTTGCTTTAGGCAAGGCAGCAAAAAATCAAGGTACATATCTAGTATAATCTTCATTTTTTATTTCACCAAATATAAAGTATTGTGTTGTACACATTTAAAAAAAAATATTGTGTTGATTGCTTGTATGAACAGTAATTAAGGTAAGGTTATCTTGAATTATAGTTTAATGTTTATATGTATATATTTTTTAGATGAAGGCAATACAGCAGAGGAAAATTCTTTATTTATTATTGGAGCAAAAAATTCTGTAAGTAACTACATCTAAAATATTGTGTGTATGTCTAATTAAATTGTTTTATACTGTTCTGAATTTATGACATTCAGTTTCCACACAAATATATTGAAATTGAGACTAGTGAAGAATTTATATCTGATTAAACACCTGTAAAAGGTTGTTTGGTTTTGCTTATTAGTGACATGTTCTAAAGGTGTATGTTCATGTATGTTTTTGAGTTGTACAAGGCAATCTAAAAGACAGTTGTATCTACTGCAGAGATTTTTTTACCTTGCAGTGACCTTCATTTGAGTCAGCGCGATTGACTCATGACTTATGGACATCAGTGCTTTCCACAGGATTTGTTTCAGGTGCCCCGGATGCTGATAGGGGTGGTTCGGGAGGGGTGTCCCCTTCTGACGTTGTTTTTTTTTAAATTTAGCGTGTCAATGGACGTTCTGTGGTGCGTTATAACTTAAAGAAAAACAGTGTCAAAAGACGTCGTTTGGTGCGCAATGACTCTTTAAGAAAACCCCCAGCTATTAAGTCATTTAGAAAGATATATTTTTGAATTGTTTTAAAACTTTCCCGCATAGATAGTAAAATCCCGATTCGAACGATTCCTCAATACATCCGTATCAACCAGACTCTATTACTATTATACTTACTACTTTTCAAGTTTCCATTCATTACCCGATAATCCCGTTTATTCCATTTTAATAATCACTTTCTGGTAAATATTGCTGATGTAAGTGCGCAATAATTTCTTTTACACAAACGTTGCCATTTTTCTAAAGTATATATAAGAGATTATTTATGAATTTGATGAAATATTGCCGCTAAACATGCGTAAATCCCATGACGTGATGTGTGATACAACACTTAATACACCCACGCTTTCTATTCAAATGACGCGACGTTGTACATGCGTGAAAATTTTTGGGCAATTTTATTGAGACGCTTTGTCAACACAAAATAAATTGACACTGCATATTTGAAGCAAGAATACATGTATGTTAATGTCGCGTTAACATCGACATTCGGGAGTGGGTTTCGGATTACAAATTTAATTATGCTTATTTGAGATTTCAACAAAACATTAACAGTGCGTAATGATTTCGACGATAATTTGTTCAAACACTTTACGATTCAAATACATGTTTCGACAGCATTATGCATGAAAGGCACGATTTCCATGAGGATTACAGCCGGTTGCCATCATCAGTCTTTTTAAGTAACTGGCCAAGATTTCTGTGGCAATAACATGTACGAAACGAGTCGTCTGCATGATTTAACTACAGATATTGCCAGCCTACAACTCATGTTGCTCATACAAAGCGTGCGCTCTCATTGGCCAATATTGATTTTCCAATACAACGACACTCCGCCTTCAGGCGGGCTTTAGTTGAACAAAGCGACAAAGGATCGTAAATCGGCTTTCAAAATTCGGCGAAGTCGATATCTCTTTGATCTTAAGAATGGCTAGCTGCGAAAATACACTGATCGGAAAATTTCAGGCGCCCCGCGGACTCTGATTTCGAAAATCAAGCGCCCCGGTGGGGAACCGTTAAATGGCCTGTGGAAAGCACTGGACATCTTCTGAAAGACATTAACTTGATAAAAATCTTTCATTTGGTATACAAGATATGCAAGCATTTACAAAAACAATGTAGGCTAATCTATTGACACAAAAATGGACCTAGAAGTATGACCTTGATCTTAAACCAGCATGACTGACTCATGCCTTTTGCAAATTGTCTCAATAACCTAAAGATTGTAACTTCGTTTGATGAAAATCCTTCAAGGGTAAAGAAGATGAAGAGTAGACCTGAAAATGTCAGTCTTTTGACCTGCCATTGTGACCTTCACCTTGAGTCACTGTCTCATGCCTTCTGCACATTGCCTTAATAACCTAACCACTGTATGCAAGTTTCATGAAAAAGCTTTGATAGGTGTAGGAAATATGGACCAGACAGGAAAATACAGGATCTTACTTTTGACCTTGAAGAATAACCTTGACCTTTTGCCGTGATGGAATCATGCCTTCTTCACATCATCTCAATGACCTCAAGCTTCATAAAAATCCTTTAAAGGGTATATGAGATATGGAGCTGACGAACAAATGGAGGCTCAAACTTTTGACCTTGAAAAATTACCTTTAACCCTTTGAGCGCTGGAACCGGATTTTGAAGGCCTTCGTAAACAGTTTGGATCCAGATGAGACGCCACAGAACGTGGCGTCTCATCTGGATCTTAACTGTTTGCTATTCTGATAGTATTCTTTGAAAAAAAAATAAGAAAATGCTAATTTTAGAAATTTAGCGGACAACATTTTAGCAGACGACAAATTTCCCAGCATGCATTTTTAGGGTTAAATTGCATGACTGACTCATGCTGTGTTCACATTGTCTCAATGACCTTTACACTTTAGGCAAGTTTCACGAAAATCCTTTTAAAGCATTCAAAGGGAAAATGAGATATGGAGTGGACACAAAAGCAGAGGCTCATACCTTTGACCTTGAAAAATGACCTTTAACCCTTTGCATGCTGGGAAATTTGTTGTCTGCTAAAATGTTGTCTGCTGAATTTCTAAAGCAGAGGCTCATACCTTTGACCTTAAAGTATGACCTTGAATTTGAGCCGGCATGACTGACTCATGCCTTCTGCACATCGACTCAATGCCTTGTAGCCAAGTTTTAATGAAAATCCTTCAATGGTAAAAGGAGTTATTGACTGGAGATGATAAAACCCTTAAACTTTTGACATTGAGCTGGTGTGACTGACTCACGCCTTCTGATCATATTGCCAAGGATCTTCATGAACATTTTAAACATGTTTCATAAAAATCTGTCAAAGCGTATGGGAGATATGACACAGACAAACAATGGTGGCTCAAGTCTTTGACCTTAAATTACGACCTTGACCTTTAGCCACCATGACTGACTGATGCCTTCTGAAAATTGTTTCACTGCTCTTAACATTTAAGTCAATTTTTATGACAATCCGTCCAACAGCACAGGAAATTTGGAGTGGACTATAAAACGAAGACTTAAACCTTTGACCATGAAATACAACCTTGACCTTGAGTCAGCATTACTGATATATGCCTTTTGCAAATTGTTTCAAAGCCCTTAACATTTGAGGCAAGATTCATGAAAATGCTTTTAAAGGGTATGGGAGATACGGAGCGGACGCAAAAATTAAGGCTCAAACCTATTACCTTGAAGAACAACCTTGACCTTTATCGAGCTTGATTGACTCATGCCTTCTGAACATCTTCTCAATGCCCTTAGGAATTGAGGCAATTTTCATTAAAATTGGTCAAAGTCAAAGAAAATATGGTGTGGATACAAAAATGTTATGGACTGACTGACACATGGACATAGGGCTTTGCGACGGGGGATTAAAAATTGATGGGCATTGAGTGTGTTTTTATTGAAAACTGTAATTAACTATAATGCTTACTTTTTCAGGGTAAAACATCAATAATCCTGAGGTTTCTGGACAGGTAAATGCTTGTGTATCATATATATGTTTGTGAATGTTTATTTTCCATACAATGCAAATCAACCAGATATTGATGTAAAATAATGCACTAAGAGATCTGGAAATAAGAAATCTTGTTTATTACTGGGTTTTCTTAATAATTAATTGTGTCGTGTTCTGAGAAAACTGGGCAAAATAATGCTTGTGCGTAAATTGTCATCCCAGAGTAGCCTGTGCAGTTCGCACAGGCTAATCAGGGATGACAATTTCCGCTTTTATGGATTTTTCGTTTAAATAATGTCTCTTCTTAGCGAAAATCCAGTTTAGGTGGAAAGTGTCGTCCCAGATTAGCCTGTGCGGACTGCACAGGCTGATCTGGGACGACACTTTATGCACATGCATTATGCCCAGTTTTCTCAGAACACCACACAATTTGTATGAGCTTTTTATGCCACTAGGATCTACAGATGCCTGGAGGCATCTAGGGATTGGCCTGTCCTTTTGTTTGTTTGTTTGTTTGTTCTTCCATTGTAAAAAGCCCCAATGTGTTTGAAATCATATCAAAATAAGACTCTTAACAGATCCTTTACCTTAACTTTACCTTTGCTTTATACGCAGTCGTAATTTAAAATGTAAGTTATCAGAAAACGTTTCACTCTCCAAAATTGTGCTTTGCATTTTAAAAGCTTTTGATACAAATATCCATTTTAGTTTACTACATTCAGCTAGTTGAAGACAATTGTTATGGATATTCAATATTATATGTGATCACATGAAGAAGTGTTTTTGTTGTTTGCTTTCTTTTCAGGAATGAGGCTCCAAAGCCAACCGTTGCATTGGAGTATACATATGCAAGAAGATCAAAGGGTCATAATATGGTATCTAAGTTTATATTAAAACATTTCTTGAATACATATGTTATCTAACAATAGGTTCGTACGAATATTACACATTCATATTTCGTATTGGCGGAAGGCTTAGCAAACGTTATAATTCACATCAGACTAAAAAAATTGTACAACTTTTATTTAACTGTTTTGACCTGCATTATGTAAATGCAAATGTTTTTTAGCTCACCTGAGCATAATGTGGCTTGTGCTCGTGATGAGCTTTTGTGATTGCCATTTGTTTGTTGTGCGTTGTACATCTGTTATCAACATATGCCTTCTAGATACTACAATTATCTTCATGAAACTTGGTCAGAACATTTGTCCCAATGATATCTTTGCAGAGTTTGAAACTGGGTCACATGGGGTCAAAAACTAGGTCACTATATCAAATATATGGAAAAAACCTGTAGAGGCCATATTAATTGCCCTATCTTTAAGAAACTTGGTGAGAAGATTTAAGTTATTTATATCTTGCCAAGTACGCAACTGGGTCATGTGAGGTCAAAAATTTGGTCTTAAGGTCAAATTAAAGAAAAAGCTTCTGAACGCTCTGAACACTCTCAAGGCCACATTTTTAGTCCAACCTTCATGAAACTTGGGCAGAACATTTGTTCTATTGATGTCTCGTCTGAGTATGAAAGTGGGTCACATGGGCTCAAAAAGTAGATAATAAGGTCAGATTAAATAAAAAGCTTTTGAATATTCTAGGGACCACATTTATAGCACTATCTTCATGAATGTTGGTCAGAAATTTTATCCCGATAATATCTATAATTGATTTTGAAATTGGGTCATGTACAGTCAAAAACTAGGTCACGTGGTAAAAAAAAGAAGAAAAAAGCTTGTAAACCCTCCAGTTTTTTACCACACATGAGCCACTTTTGAAATCGGGTCTAATATCATTGGGGAAATGTGAGAAACAAGTTTCAGAAAGATTGGACAACAGATGTGTTCTCTAGAGTGTTTGCAATTTTTTATGTCCAATTTGTTATCGATGTGACCCAGTTTTGGAATTGTGTTAAGATATAATTGGAAAAAAATATTCAGAACAAGTTGCATGATGGGTCAAAAATAGTACGCCAGGTCTATCTACTTTTGTATAAAGTAACTACTATTTGTTACCTTTGGTACATTGTAACTTGTGTTCATGTATTTATTCCTGTGATGTGATGTGTTTGTAGGCGAAAGATATCGGCCACATCTGGGAGCTAGGAGGGGGCACCTGGCTGTCCAAGCTGATGGACATTCCACTAAACCCTGACACCATTGAGTAAGTGGGATTGCAGGGGGGCTATAGGAATCTGCATTTGTCTAATGTTGTGTAATGTTGTTGTTTCTATAGTTGGTTCATTGTACTGGTATATTTATGTTCATATCAATAGTTATTATGTGTAGTAAATTGTTAATCTTTAATTCCGCACCATTCCATCTTTTTGATTTTAACATTACAATTTAAGATACGGTCAATTTCCAAATAATCATAAGTATCCATATGTATATCTGTTTAATCTCTTTTCAGCCATGCAGCAGTTATCATATGCGTAGACCTCTCTAAACCTGATGAGATCTGGTTCACACTTGAATCGCTTCTCCATTCCTGTCGCACTCGTATTGACGCTGCGATTGCTGAAATGAAGCAAAGCCATCCAAACATTCGAGAGATCTTGCAGCGTCGGGCTGCTGACAGTTTTGGGGTAGATCATGAGGACAAGAACATGGTGGATTTGTTTCCTGTGCCCCTGATTATTGTTGGAACAAAATATGACCTATTTCAGGTAAAACAATGTTTCTATTTACACAACTACGTTAAAAACATTTACAACAGAATTTAGATTTTTGTATGCTACTTGCACCTAACAATTCACTATATTCTATTGCACTCCAAGAATTCATTATATGCTATTGGACATTAAGAATTCACTATATTCCATTGTGCACTATGAATTCACTTTATTCTAGTGTACACTTAGAATTCACTTTATTCTATTGCACACTAAGAATTCACTATATGCTATTGTACACTAAGAATTCCATATATGCTAGTGTTCACTAAGAATTCACTATATGCTAGTGTACACACAAAAACACTATATGCTATTGCACACTGAAAATTCACTATATGCTAGTGAACACTAAGAATTCACTTAAATTCATGCTATTGATCACTAAGAACTCACTATATGCTATTGTAAACTAAGAATTCACTATATGCTATTGTAAACTAAATTTTCACTATATGTGATTGTACACTTACAATTCACTATATGCTATTTTACACCTAGAATTTACAATATGATAGTGTACACTAAGAGTTCACTATGGGCTGGTGTACACTAAGATTTCACTATATGCTATTGTACACTAAGAATTCACTATATGCTTTTGTACACTAGGAATTCACTATATTTTATTGTACACTTATAATTCACTATATTCTAGTGTACACTCAGAATTCACTATATGCTACTGTACACTAAGAAATCTCTATGTTCTTGTGTACAATAAGAATTCACTTTATGCTATTGTACAATAAGAATTCTCTATATCCTTTTGCACATTAAGAATTCACTATATGCTATTGTACACTAAGAATTCACTCTATTCTATTGTCAACACAGGACATGGACTCTGAGAAGAGGAAGGTGATCTGTAAGACGCTACGGTTCATTGCACACTCCAATGGAGCCACACTTCAGGTGAGCTGGTCATGTGATCTGTAAGACGCTACGGTTCATTGCACACTC